>JAGFPH010000435.1:64054-96340 GCA_018207615.1 Philaenus spumarius | reverse complement strand
GGGTATCCAACATGGCCGCCAAGTGATTGATAGAGGATCTCTGTGCTCTGCTTGAGACCGTAACAGACGTCAAGAATAAGATGACAAGAGCCTTAATTATAAATATTCTTATTGTTGAAGTGGACAGGTGGATAGTCACAACAAGGTATTCCATATTGTTGAACCAACCCATTGTTGAACCATTGATTGAGGCGATATGACCTTAGCTTGACCTCTAAGTGGGCGCGGAGTTCAAAGAAGACACTCTCACTCCGAAACAGAACGATTCTTTTAATGGATTTGAAAACTTCAACATCTGAATTTAGTTTTAGTGATGCAAACTATCAATAGTTTTAAACTGTAGTTTGACAGTTTTGAAACGTTTAGAGATTTGAAACGAACAAAAGTGATAATTATGTAATTATCTGTACAAAGAAACTATTTTGTAAAATATATATATACACACTAAGAGGAACTCTAAAAACTTTCTGAACTGAAACCGTAACCATTCGTCGATGATAGTTGTAAAGAATGATTGTAGTTCAAACTAATATTTATGTATTTTCAAAAAACATTGTGTGATGCATGATTGTAGTCACCTACTCACTTTAATGTCATTAATTGTAATGTTGTAAGAAAATAAAAACACATGGTTTTTCTTTGAATAACATTTTATATTTAAATTTATACTAGAAATATAGCACTGTGATCAAATGAAATCAAATATTTTTTATTAATTCAAGTCCTCAAATGTTAGACACAATTATTTTTAGACAAACAAACTACCTAAATGAACTAAAACAATGCATACAACATTTGTAAAAAAACAACATTAAATTACTTCTTAAAACAAAACAGCTACTGATGAAGACGGATTAAATACAAGACTCACAAAAGGAGTTTAATTACAAACAGTTAAGGTTACAAAAAATGTATCTAATAATAACTCATTTGCAAAAACAACCAATAATAACGCTTTATAAAATTTAAATAAAATAGTATAAGTAAAATATTTGATAATAAATCTAAATCTAAACGAAACAAAGAAATTACATACATTCGCATTGAAGGGTGCGAAATAGCAGAGTTCTAAGAGAACAATTTCGCTCCAACTAAAATTAAATTTTACCCCCACGCACCCGACTTGTAAACGAGTTAATTAAGTTTCTATAGAAATTACAATATTGCTCCAATGGCTTTTAATCTAAAAGCTTTCGATCGGTTATCTGGATATGGTGTCATAGTTAATATTTGCAAAAGTAGAGGTCGCTCCAGTGCCCTTGATCTCTACGTCAATAGTCAATGTCGATCAATCATCAAACGGGGCCTAATGCACGTCTAACTAAAAACATCTTTCTCTGGGCTACTTTTGGTTGTCCGAGGTACGGCGGTAGAAACATTTGTTAAATACGTCATATTATTAAAAATGGGGATTTGGGTAGGAGGTAGGCCGAACGTTTTAAATGGGGCGTATGCTTACAAAATACAGTGGTTCATGAAACTTGGAAGGAAAAGAAAATATTTGTTCTATATTGTATTAAAACGACTTGTTACGATTTTACTCAGAAAGGACTTTTAAGTTTTTGATGAAATGTGTACAGGTGTGTTAAGCAATGCCTTTTCAATAACATTTGCTTTGATTTATCATGTGTTTTCAAAATGGGGATAAGCAGTGATTGAAGTATAATAATTGTTTTTTTTAAGCTGGTTAAACCATTCAAGATAAATCAAAACAGCCGAAGAAATGCACAGGTCTAAATCTAAAAAATACAATACAGGCTTCTTACAATAATCGTATTAATTTAATATGTAATAAACCCGTTGTCCTTCTTTTATTGTGTACGCTGGCTAAATCGTTAATGATAAAACAAAACAGTAGCAGAATAAGCATATAATGCAATGAAAAGATTAACCCAGATGTCAACGTCAAAATGTGTCTATAAATATCGGGTTTCTTATAATAATCGTATTAATTTAATATGTAATAAACCCTTTTTTCTTCTTTTATTGTGTACGCTGGCTAAATCGTTAACGATAAAACAAAACAGTAGCAGAATAAGCATATAGTGCAATGAAAAGATTAACCCAGATGTCAACGTCAAAATGTGTCTATAAATATCGGGTTTCTTATAATAATCGTATTAATTTAATAACTAATCAATCCTGTTTTGCTCTTTTTATTGTGAACTATGGCTAAACTAGTAAAGATATATCAAAACACTAAATACGTCAAATTAATAGACTTGCAATGATGTCTTCGACAATATAAGTCTATAAATTACTGCTTTCTTACAGTGATAATTTTAATTAAACAAGTGTTTGATTCTTTTGTGTATAATTGTGTATTGTGGCTAAACAGTTGTAACAAAACTATTGGAACTGAAACACCATACATGCTTTAGTAATGGAAATAGTTCATCAATAGTGCAGGCCTGTTTATGTTATTTTAGTAGCCTACTACAATATATGGTTTCTGATAAACTCTGTTAGGTTTTTCTTTAATTCAGTTATTTTTGCCAAAAAGTCACATGAAGGGAAAGAGGTACATATCGAACGATTTGGGACGCTTATCTCTTTTTTTAAATGGCGCAATTAATATATTTTTAATTTTAAATACCTCTTAAACGTTACCAAACTCAAAAGATAAAAAAAAATCTTGGAGGACATCTTCTAAAAACGTTTTACAATTTTCTATTCACTTCTGCATTTTGATTTTCTAAAAACACATCCTTGTGGAATTCACAACACAGAATGAAGAATTGATTAGTTTCTGAAATATGGACGGACAGACATTACGACCCTATTATAAGTGAAGTACACATAATAAAAATTTAAAATCACGTCATCAATATACAAAATAAAATACTATAACTTTTATGGAATTGCTGTATTTAATTCAAAAATAGGTTAAGACAAAACATCATATATATATATAAACTAAGAGAAAGCTTTAATACGATAATAATTATTAGTGAAAGCAATTAGAAACACTTTCAAGTATCGTCTTAGCTTTTATCACCGAAGACATTAAAATAGCAAGAAATATTAAATGAAACAACACCAAGGAATCCGATTGCAGACGCTATTGGCAGTATAACAAAAACAATTTCAGTCATCTCTAATAAAGATAAAACGTTTCAGTTGTAAGAAATGATGTAAAACATGTTTAATAATACCAGGTACAGGTGCTACAGAAGTAAAGTTAATAACATCCACGGGCAGATTGATTAATTTGATAAACATCAGAAAAAACTTCAACTTAACCTCTTAGCATTAAGCAAAAATAGATTAATGTTCAAATAGTACTGCCTACAAACGAAAACTCCAACCGTATTTGTAGTTTTTATATCGCATCGCATAGCTATGGATTATTATTATAAACATCAAATGTTATCCAGGCCCACCTAACCGTGATGCTGTAGATATATTTTTAGAAAACAAAGCAAAAAATCTTACATTTTAATCATGGGCCTAAATCAACTATATTACCCACAAAGGTATAAAATACATTCATTTAGGGAAAATCCGTATTATTATTGTTTAGCTTAAAATTTACTAAAGTTTTTTTATCGTTGGTAGGCCTATATTTGTAAATTATCGTAAGCTCAAACTGTCGTGATTCTACTGTAATAAAAATAAATGGTACCAGGAACTGGCACATACTTTCTCACAAACATATTTAAATAACTAAACAGATTCACTGTGACTTCATAATTGTAGGTGGGGTAAGAGAGGGGATTTTTTAAAGTAGAAGATTAACTAATAAATATTATTATTATTATTATCTAGAAAAGTATTAGATTGAGTTCGAACAAATTTGCATCAAACACGTCAATTACGCCTGTATAGATGCACGAAAAAAGTTTTTGAAAACCAACCATGGAAAAAAGTTATGGAAAAAAACACCCAAAAATCAGTTATTATTATTATTAGCTAAACGAAAATTTTTAGAAAGATGATGTTTTTTGCGTATGGTAGGGTACATTAAAGGCTACAAATAAGCAAAATTTTATCAGTTTTTTTGGCCAAAAAGGGGGTTGTTTTTCAAAAAAAATCAAAACCGTTTTTCGTGCATCTATATAAGCCTACTTGACATGTCTGGTGCAAATTTGTTTGAAATCGATCGAATAGTTTTCGCTCTAGCTTTGTATACATAGAGACATACATACATGCATACATATATACAGATATACAGACAGACATTTTGTAAAAAACACTTTTTTGGACTCAGGGGTATAAAAACGGGTATTTACACAAAAATCTCAACATCGATTTTTTTGCGATCACTATACTTTCTCTATAATATAATATAGTGAGAAAGTAAAACAAAGTTAAAACGAGCCAAAAGTGCAAGACAGACCATGCGCATGTCAGGAAGCAGACATCGCAGAATGAATCAGATGTATCAAAGTAAATTGTTCCTATTTATTATTATTATTTCTAATAGCCATTTAGTCACACAGACAAGCCTCACAGCTTATGTTTGAATATACAAGAATTAGTTTCCCACTAAGCAATTGTATTAATATCATTTTCCATGTAGTTGATACTTACTCTTTAATTTTACAATACCCTAACCGTAGGATCAAATTCTTATTAGTGTAAATTTATCCGTGTGTTCCCAGAAGAAAAAAATAACTGATAGGTCTGGAGATCTGGTTGCCCAAAAAGTGTGCCTGAATTTACCTAAATATATATTGTGGGATACCTAGAGTTCAAGAATTACACAAATACTTCACTACATTGAGCTCATATTAAAAAACTGTTATTATAAAATTGAAATAAACTGATATTTACAACATTTTTTGTTATCTAAAAAAACCTCTAAAAAGGCATAAAGCATTGTTTTTTCTGTAATTGTATTCTCTTTAGATCCTAGCCGGTTGAGTTAGTAAAAAACACCCAAGAAGAAAAAGTGACAACCTTTTATTGCAATTTTGGAAACACAGTTAAGAAATGTGTTTTCTGGTTGACTTCAGTATTAGAAAACTTCGGATATTCGTCCAAATTTGAATTGAACGTTTGTGAAGTACCGAGCAAATTTCCCCATTTAAGGGGGGCACTCCACTATAAAAATGATTTATTTAGTTTTACAAGCAATAATAACCATTTTTTTTTAAGTGTTGGTATAAGTAAGAATTAACTTTTGTCACATTTCTGTAGACCCTTCCCACCTCGGGGGAGGGGGGAGGCACTTTTTCATAAAAAACAAGCATTTACTATGGCATGCATAACTCAAGAACTATGCAAGATAGGTTCAAAGTTTTTTCTTTTGATTACTTTGTAGAGGACATTGTCTGCAACGGCCTCTAGCATAAAATTGGTATTTTTTAAATAATTTAAAAAAATAACTCAATTTGTTTATTACAATATTTTTTTAAACTAAAAATTTTTATTTTTTATTTTGACAAAAATATTTACAGGTGAAATTTCAACTATGCTAGAGTCCATAGAATGAAATTCTATCTTCAAAATAAAAAGAAAACCAGGAATATATCTCTAATAGAACTTGATATATGGCCGATATAGTGATTCAAAACGCGTAAAAATTAAATTTTCGGAAAACAGCCCACAAAGGAAATCAAACACCACATCAGTTGTTAAGCAAATCTTGCAAGTGAATTTATTTATATTACTTAGTATACATAGTATGTTTGAATTACACTAAATCTCTCCTGCTCCATATGTCTTTCCTTCTTTATCTTTCAGTTTTTGTTCACGGTTTGAGTTTTTATCATTTGAATTTTCTTTCTATATTCCTTGAACTAGTGACTGAAAATTGTGTGCAAGCTTTTATTTATCGTTAGATTTGAATGGGTTCGAATAACATTTTCCCTGCTTTTTATATATCAATCTCTTCAGAAAAACATAGTGAATAAGAAACTGCAAAGAAAAAGAAATCGTCAATGTGTTGTTGACGATTTTTAGGGTGGAGTGCCCCCTTCAAGTTGGCGTAATAATAGAAAATAAAAAGAGATAGTAATTGCTGCTCATTTAAAAAATGCACCCTGCATAAGAGTTTTGATATATTTTGTGTTCACGTTTATTAGTTAACTTTAATCAAGGCTCAAATAAAATAAGTTTATTATGTATTTTGTTTTTTTACGTACGTTGTTTGTGTATATCATGTGTATAATTTAACAATCCCCTGTTGTATATTTTACACAAAAATGCAATAAAATAAATTTAATGAATGATTTCCTTTTGTTTTTCAAACTTTGTTATAAATTAATATTATCCCCAAGGCTGTCATTATTTTGATTGAAATTCCTAAAACACACTCCAAGTCGTTGTAGTTACTATTTCATCTTCCTTTTCTTTCTTCTATTTTGAAATATTATTTTACATGGTGAATAATTATTTTCCTTCTGTGTTCAATGTTTTGTTCGAAAACCATCCAATATTTCCAATTGTAATTACGAAACACAACACGGCCGCTTGTATTTATTTGTGGTGAACCAGTTTCCAACAACGTCCAGTTAAAAAACAAAATGGAGACGTCAATTAAACGATGATATCGAGCAATTCTTCCTCGGGACAGAGAGCAAAGTGATTCATTCACCGAGAGACAAGACGTGACGTCAAACGTTAATAAAGATGTACAACTTAATGGCGAGTGTTTGATCTAATGAAATGTGGCTCCTCTTTGAAGAATCAATCCGAGCGGCAAATCATAACGTTAAGTAAAAAATCGGTTGCAGTACTGCTCCTTTGTCGGGATATCCTAGCTGACGTTTCTTCTAGATGACGTCACTAATATTTATTCCTTCATTAACAAATCAGATCTTGAGATAATTCCGTTGAAGCAGATGAAGGAATAGATTCCACTAGCTTGTCTTACACGGGGCATTTTATAAGGTTGCCAAGAATTTCAATAACTTTGATTTTAGTACGTGATTAAATGTTCTTTAATTATCTAAACATTTAAATTTAGCCGTTTAAAAGGCATTTATCCTCAATTAATAAAAGTTAATCTTTTAAACAGTTGGTATGAATATTGGTATACTACTGTACTGCGACCTTACCATGCAATATTTAGCTCGTAATGTACGTTTGTCAGTATTTTCGTTTTAATGTGGATTTGTTGTTCAAAGTATTTACTTTATAAAGATGGGGGAGCAGAGTGTAGCCCTTGTTATTTTTAAAAGTCCTGTCAGCACACATATGTAATTTCTCTTAAAAAAACTCAATGAATTTTTGAGTTTCCCTTACTTACTTCGCGTGCGAAACCCGGTACAACAGCTGGCTCACAATACAAGATCCACCTGTTTGCAATACAGCGGTCACTTGTACTTTTAAAGGACTCATGGTTGTATAATAACACTTATAGAAGAGTTCCTGCTTAAGAAATAAGCTTCAATCACATTTCCTTCTATGATATAATTTCACCACGTCACTTTAATAGACTACAAAAATAACAAAGGAGTTGTAATTTTGATCCTTTTATAATATCGTTTATGTAGTGATTTCTGATACATCTGACATACTAATTTGTATATAAAACGAGAGATCATTTCTTATTTGCGTTGTACAATGGACTCGACCGCTGGATTCATACGTCAATAAGCGTAACAAAAAGAAACCGAATTGACATGGGCACTTGAAAGTCGTGTGAACGTGATACGTATACAGCTCGGCGGATTTCGATGAAACCATTACAGTGTCGTTCGAACCCTAATCGGAGATAGTGAAGCTGGATGTTCGAATCGATCTGAGGACGTTAACTTCTCGTGGTATTTTATTTGACGTCCTTTATCGAATCTTTGAGCGTAAAGTGAGAACGTTAACAATAAACAAAAAGAAGAGAGAGAAGAGATGCAGACTCTAAGTTATACGTAAACAGAAAATATTTTTTGGCTGTTAATTTTACAAGCGAACATTGAAAAAATGAATTTTCCTAATACTTTACTAGGTTTCTGTCAGCTTTTGCAGGAATAAAATTCACGAACATACTTTTTATAGCATATTATGAATTATTGCTTGTAGTTTGAAACCTAAAGTGAAATCATTATTTTAAGAGTATGTACTGCTTTAATTAAATAAACATTTTCAGGTTTTGAACAAACTGATCTGAGGCCTTCTGAAGTGGGATGTTTTAACATGTTTTTGCAACGAAGTTCCTTAACGCGAATTGCGGTTGGAGTTAACAAATATAACATGTAATGCGTAACGAAAACGTGTTATTAATTGGTTGCTATAGCAATGGCAAATATAAAATGCGAGTAACGAAAAAGCTTTACCAAATTGTTTGCTATGGCAATGAATGTAAATACATTCAAGAAACATATGTTTTGGTTCATCAGTTTAATTTAAGAGACGATCGATTGTGTCCGGCGTAGTTCAGATATTTATCGTCAAGCGCTGAAATACATTCAATAAACATAAAATGTTGGTTCATCAGTCTGGGCCTAACCTAAAATTATTGTGTGTATGTTGCCGTTAAGGCCCGTATTACACTGTATGTTTTATAAACAATCTATTATAAACAATTTGAAAAGTTATTCTCTTTTATAAAACATTTTGAACTTGTACTAAAAGGTAAAAATGTATCTAACATTTTATAAAAGGTAATGTCAACCTCTTAAATTTTATAAAAGAAATATATTATAAAAGATGGCCTATTACACTATCAAAGATCTTTGTCAAAGAACTTTTATAAAACATATTTTATAAAATACTTTACAGTGTAATACGCCTTAGACAGGTAAAATAAATTAAACAATTTTAGGTTAGGCCTAGACTGATGAACCAACATTTTATGTTTATTGAATGTATTTACAATGAATGGACATTTAACTATGTTTACCATCTTAGCTTTGATGTTATAATTAATTCTATACCTTTATTATAAAAAGTAAACGTATGGAAACAGTAAATATTTGTATAAAAAACAATCTAATAATAAATTGCAGTTGAAAGATTAAAATTATGTTTATATGTTGCCGTTAGGCTTGTAAAAGAATTGAAGAAAAGGCGTGATGAACTTCGTTCCTGACGGGGGTCCCACGACCACACATATTTACTTTTTTTTTTAAATAAACTGATCAGTACAAATACCACTAAAATCCCTTATGGCTCAAAGCCGATAAAGATCCACCAAAGCCTTACTTTTGCAATAGTACCTAAAAAAGTATATTCTAAAAGATAATAAAGTAAACAGTATATTCTTATCAATGGAAGTTTTCTTAAAATTTTATAGTTATTGAAAAGTTAATGTTTTCTTAGATAAACTATTGTTGGGTTGCCTTTTATAACTTATTCTGGGTAAAACAATAAACTAAAACCTAAAGAGGAAATTAAGGTTCAATAAATTCAAAGTTTAAGCTAAGTACAGTAGTTGAAATTACCGGTCCTTGGGCTCGGATGCAACTCTTTTAAGTATTTCTTCCAATATAGTGATTACACCTCTAGTATTGTATTTAAGATCTAATATTGTAAGTGTAACCAATACATACCAGCGACCACAGAATTAAATAGACTGGACAAGTCGAACGCAAGAGTGAAGCGTTTAGAGTCAAATACTCACACAATATGACGGATGCAAGTCGTGAGCCGCCGGCCGGCCGCCCTACATGTTACTCGTGTATGATAGAAACTACAATAGCTATTTTTTTCAAAAAATACTTTTTGGAAAATGTAGCTTTTCAGCTACATTTCTCTCGCTTACATGACGCACCAGCCCTAAAAACAAAAATGTTTCTCGCAATGCAACTTTTTGATGTCACGAATTAAAAAGTATAAACAAGTTTGTATTTTATTCGATTTTTAAAGTGCCAACACATTTTTATGTTCCAACTGTGAACACACCATTAGCGTCCCACACTATTAAACTGTAAGTTTGTCAAATTTCAAAGATTTTCGAGCATTTTCAGCTATTGAAACCACGGTGTAAATGATTGGGGCGCACTGAAAATTTCACTCCTCTCTATTCCCGCTCGACGTTTCTATCCTCACTCAAGATGGCCGACCTAGCTTCAATTCCCACAATGTACAGGCTTATGGCATGACCAGTCTATTTCATTCTGTGGTCGCTGATACATACGCTTTCTTAGTAGTTGTATTACAGAAAAGAATTGAAAAACGAAATACGAGCAAGTATTACATTTTGTTATAACAAGTTGTACATGATTGTGGATTTTGTCTGTTCTCACTCCAACTAATTCGAAATACTAATGTTTTAATTTCGAACAAAATTAGTTTTGAAATTAGTAAATTAAACGGGGTTTTATAATGGGTAGAATATAAAGAACTTCTAGATGATTAAATAGTGTTACCTTCTGGTCTTCCAAAGTGGAACCTTCATCGTATACCTCTGAAGGGTATCCAAAGGTGCAAATCTGATTTAAAAGGCCCCCAAACTCTTATTCTTCCAAAAAAACAACTACTGATGCAAAGAAGTATAATCGCGTTATTTGAAAAACAATTGAGGGCTTTTATCCGATTTTGAAAATGAATATTAATTTCCAAAGATTATTTAAAATAATAATCAACATGATCCACCTAATCTTTTGTCAACCAATACTCTAAAATATACCGGGTGTCTTAAAACTCCCACCCCCTATTATTATTTTTTTTATTAATGGAAATAGAAAGATTTGCTTTGAGGATTGTTAACATGACCAAAAATTGAGTTTTTTGGTGTATCGTAAATTTCAAACCCTCCCCCAAAAATTGCGTATTTTGGGGTTAAGTCGAAAATTTTAAATGAGAACCCCTATGGAGTAACACCTTATTTTAAAGTTTCATTAATAATTCTGTTACAATTAATAAAACCTTTAGCACTCACCTATTTTTCCCCAAAATAGTTATTATTATTATTTTCAAAAAAATCCCCATTTAAATGAGATAATACATATATTATTTTTTACAAGGATTTCATCCAGTAGGACACTTTATCTAAGTCATAAAACATAGTAAGGATCGAACACGCTTGTCAGTTGTCACCTTATCACACCAGAAATGTTGGGAAATGGTATTCAACACTTTGAGTCCAGGCTGTATTTTTGTCAAGAAGTCAATCGTTCTCATTTCGAGCACTTAATCTGAGTGAAAATGAGGTGAGTGCTAAAGGTTTTACTCATTGTAACATAATTACCAATGAAACTTTAAATAGGAGTTTTTTTTGGGAAAATTATAATTTTAATTTTCCATTACGTTGGATAGAGTCAACATACCAGTCTTATTCCAGTTTGCACCAGTCTTCTTCTTTTATCAAAACATTTAAAATGAGGTGTCACTCAATAGGGGTTATCATTTAAAATTTTCTACTTACCCCCAAAATACCCCATTTTTTGGAGAGGGTTTGAAATTTACGATACACAAAAAAAACTCTACTTTTGGTCATGTTAACAATCCCCAAAGCAAATCTGTCTATTTCCATAAGTAAAAAAAAAAATAATAATAATAAGCGGAAGGGTGGGACTTTTAAGACACCTGGTACATAAATTGTACTACATCAAATATGAAATTCAAAGTTTTTGACTGGACAATTATTATTTTATGTTAAAGATAGTGGAACAATTCTAAATTTTGAAACATTGATTGTCAATGGTTTTATCGACCCATATTTTTAAGAACGGATAAATCTCTAAGTAGGCCTAGTTGTCATTTTATTAACAGGATTAATTGGCATGCATATCATTACACATTTTTTAAAACAATGATCATAATATTTTTATTTAGAAATTAATTTCTTTCTGTTAAATTTGAAGGAAATATTTTTTATCTTTTCTTAGTACACTACCTAAACCATTCTAGATATATGGAATAATTAACAGTAAAATGATCACAATAAAAGGAAGATTGTAACATCATATATGTTTATTAACTGTAATAAAGTTTTCCTATAAAAGCAGTTTATCTTACAGTAGCAACACCGACTGTTGTTAGATTTATGACTGTACAAAGAGTTCAAAATAGTGGTAACAATACCTCTACAATGATAAGTAAGTAATATCGGTGTTCGAAACAATAATAGTTGAATTACTATAATCTATAATTTGTTTTAGTTCAACAGATGACCACTCCTTCACGGCCCATGACACAGACCTTGATACATTCAATGTGGGTAAGCGTGCCATATTATGGAGAGCAAAATACTTGAGTAGGCTCGATAGAAACGACGCTGTAAAATCCATTTAATGGATCTCCGATTCTGGAGACTGGTTCGTTTTTATTGGACGCATCCACTCGCAACTGCATTAGAATAAAATTCCGATACATAAAAGTGTAAAACAGAATTTAAGCCGCGAGTTAATTGGGCAGCACTTAGGCCGCGATCGTGTAGGCATCGCAAAACAATAGGATATCCGTTTGAATCGGCCCACGTTTTTGCACAATCTAATGAAGACATAATATCCGAAACGCATTTAGCAATAATCTACGTCTAATAGATTGTTGTGAGTTTCTTTGTGGATAAGTTGGTTTTATGGGTTATTGTTTGTTATGCAGGGGACAGACGGTTTTTGCGTGTGGTCTTGCCCACCACCGGTTGACCACTCCTTTCATATAAATACGTCATTTACAATTTATCTGCAAATCTTTTTTTAGTTCTTTTTTTAAAATATATTGCTTTAGCAATAATTTATGTGTACTAACTTGACAAAAAATATTCAAGAGTAAAATGAGAATATTGATAAAAATATAGGCTACAGTCGAAGAGAAGTAGTTTACTATATAAAGTGCCAAACAAAATGTGTATTCCTCTTACAAAATAATAAATTTGTTTAAATTCCGACGGGCTTAGTAAGTTATTTATATAATTTCCAGACAAAAAATGATCACAACGCATTTTCTATTACGCAATTATAATTAAAATGGGAAAAGTTACTCTTTTTATTTTTGTATTTCATTTACTTTAGAGTTGTATATCTTCGGTTAATCATCTTGCATTTAATATAACATATACAGGATGTCAACTAATTCTGGGTACGGTTTAATATTTCGTATATAAAGAAAATTTAAAGGTAGATGTGATTGAGAAACCTACTCCATGTAAAAATACTATTGTATTACAATTAAAAAAAAATTCGCCATCTTGGATCCGCCATTTTGAATGTAACTTTGTTTTTTTAAATAAAAAGGTGGTCATGTGATACATCATTTCGATGTAGAATTTCAAGAAAGAACCAACGGTGAAATTTGCACATCCATATTTTCAACCGATTAAAAATGGCGGCCGAAAAACAACGAAATCGTGTTTTACGATTTTGCCCCATTTTGCTGTACTATTTTTGTTTTAATATTAATTATTATTCTTTTTGGATTCAGAATTAAATAAGCTTTCAAACGATATGCCACACAACGATATTTGGGAGTATTAAAATTTTTGAGTTACTGCCATTTTGATTTTTTCGAGTAGTTCAACCAAATATCGTTGTGGCATATAGTTTGATAGCTTATTTAATTCTGAATCTAAAAAGAATAATAATTAACATCAAAACAAAAATAGTACATCAAAATGGGGCAAAATCGGAAAACACGATTTCGTTGTTTTTGGCCGCCATTTTTAATCGGTTGAAAATATGGATTTGCAAATTTCACCGTTGGTTTTTTCTTAAAATTATACATCGAAATGATGTATCACATGACCACCCAAATATTTAAAAAAACAAAGATACATTCAAAATGGCGGATCCATGATGACGGATACATTTTTTGATATCTTAATAAAATAGTATTTTTACATAGAGTAGGTTCCTCAATCACATCTATCTTTAAATTTTCCTTATATACGAAATATTAAACCGTACCCAGGCTTAATTGAGACTCTGTATATCGAATTAAAATTTTAAAAGTACCTTTTCTGAGGGTGTTATATTGAAACAATTCATTATTACTTTTAACTATTGATTTTGATGTCATTTTGAAAGTACAAACTAGAACAATATGTTTAAGAATTCGTTGTAGCCTATCGGATTGCTTTATTAATAAATAAATGGTTATAAATACCTTGCATGTTTCAACAATCCTTGTTTGTTAATGCAACTTGTTTCGCCGTTTCACTGATGGCATCTTAAAACACTATACACTGACAACACCTATTCGACGTAATAATGTTTAAACAAATTTTATTATTTTTGTACAGTTATACACTTCTTAAATTTAAAAAAAAAAGTCTTTAAGTAGCCACATGTTGTGCCAGCTGGTGCTACTATTTGTTTATGGTACTAATTTATATATTTAGATTTGTTTTCATTTAGCAGAATATTTAAAAAATTTTGAATAGGAATAAAATGGTTAAGACTGATTTTCCTGAGGCTTATACAAGATGTACGAGGTCCCAACCAACACTTTTGGGACAATTTTAAAAGGTCTACCCCATATTTATTGTTTTACTATCTGCTTAGTGTGTAAATTAGAGGTCGTATTTTTGAAGTCTAATTTGGTATGGTGTGACCCAAGGTTAGAGTAAGATATTGATGAATTTGGGGCTTTTTGAAGGAAATTTTGGTTTATAGAAAGGCGGGCCTTTATAAGGTTTTGGGTAGATTAGGCATTGCAATTTTATGCCAGTCAAGTTCAATCAGGGACAGTCAGGTTTAGTCAGATTCAGTTAATTCCAGTCACGTACAGTCAGACACAGTCAGGGCCAGTCAGATTCAGTCAGGGCCAGTTTTTAGATATTTTTTGAAGGACGTATTATGTAAAAGCTTTTACTGTTAATGAACAAATTTAAGATCGCTTTACTTTCTATGTTTATGAAGCTTTAATGGTGGTCAAACATCAACACTTGCTTATTACATTATAAGTTTTATCAATACAACCGTTTGGAAGTTTCTTTTAACTTATATTGATTAAACGAAAAATAATACAAGCCCACGAAGCATAGGTATATTATGTTTCCGTACAATAACACTTTTCATCTTACCTCGGGAACCACCAAACGGCCCAGCGATATTAATGATTTACGATGAGACATTTTACCGTCGGAAGATAGCAATAATTGATTTATTTTTGTACAGCATTTATTATTTAGGTCAACGTTAGGATCATATTGTACTCTTTTCCATTTAACCCAAAACACAATTAACATTTCTATAGTTACATATACAACTAACTTAATCTTAAAACAAAACGAAATATAATTTGACTATTTAAGAAGAAAAGAAAGAAAATCGTACATAAAACATGAAGAAAAAATATATCCTAATCATTTTTAAATAATATTTTTTAAATATGAATTGAAACATATTTTTTTTAAGTAAACGAATAAACTACTTATAAATAATAACATACATGATCACATTCATACAATTTAAATAAACAAATAGCAAAGATTTCAGTCCACGTCCATAAGAGAAAGAGAGAGGGAGAGAGAGAGGGGGAGAGGGAGAGAGAGAGAGGGGGGGGGTGAAAGAGAGAGAGATTTATTGAAGAGGTTTATTAAAATATATTATTTGGTGGTTTATAGGCTTACCAAATTACATTTCATTTTTGGAGGTTAACAATTAATTGTTTTTCTTAAGATCTGGCTTAAGGCGAGTTGGATATTTTCAACACGTGCAAAAACAGCCAGCAGTTAAAGAAAACATAAAATCACAAAAGTCAAGTGAAATTGTACCTAATTTTATTTTGGCTTGTCTCCTAAAAATAACAGTTTGTGAGTGGGTCATCTTCCAGCTGTTTGGTCTGCCAACAGCGTACATTTCGTTAATTAGGCTGAATGACATTACATACTGAATCAGAGAATGACATTAATTTCGTTAATCAGGCTTCAGAGAATGACATTGCGTATATAGATAAGACATAACTGTTTCACGATTGTTATCCGCAAATCGTCCGTTTATACAATTCAGAAATATAAATGACCTTTGTTTCTTCCTGGGTGTTCTACGGGACCGAATTAATGGAGCACGTGCCTACAATCAGCAGAAGGGTAGTGCTTTCAGTAGTCCAAAACTTGTCCGTGTAACAAATCCGTACACAATTTGTCCTTGTCATGGAAGCATTTTGCTTTCCAACGCCATTTGTCAATCCGCAAACTCGCGCCCACGAGCCACTTTACAACAATCAGCAAACAATTTGTTCAGCAAATCTTAAAAGTCATCAAGGTCAATAACCGAAATATAGTTTATGATTGGCGGTTGAACATAGGCGAATCGACGGAAGCTGGTTAGTGTTTGTCCAAAGTAATCCAGTTTCAGACAGGTTGTGTTCACTAAATAATACTTTATTAAACTTCGTGATTTCGCACGCCAACGCCATTGGCAAAACTGTGAGTCATTTGGGAAACAGATATTTGACAAAGTTAAGCAAAATGTAAATCTATACTAATATTATAAAGACGTAAAATTTGTTTGTATTTAGGTGGTAATCTCTGGATCTACTCAACCGATTGAAAAAATAGTTTTACTAATAAAAAGCTACACTATCCCTGAGTAAACAAACATAGGCTATAATTCATTTTGATAAACACATTATTTATTTCAATTTTTGTAAATTTAGTCGGAAAAAATCTTAGGTTAGGCCTAGACTGATGAACCAACTCATGTATTTACATTTATTACCATAGCAACCAATTGAATAAAATAACAGATAAAACATATCTCCAATATTTCGTGCTATATTCCAATATTCCAATAATCCAATATTTTACATTCTCTAGGGTCTGCTGTAGTGGCGGCCATCTTGTATTTTTATCCCATAAGAGCAATGTTAAATTTCAAACCATTTATTTCGTTTACTTTTTATCATAAAATTGTTCGCAAGGTCTCATTTTAAGCAGTCACAATACGCATCCGTATTGCAATTTACATTTTTTTAGTGCTTTTGATTTGTTATGTAAATGACATTTTGTAAGTACAAAGTTTGCATTTTTTTCCTAACACAATAAAAATTTTATGATGAAAAATATTTTGCAAGCCGGATCCGAAATTTTATAAAGAATAATCAGTTTTTTTTCGACACTCAATTACACAAGATAGACTTATAAAATGGTTTGAAATGAGGCAATGTCAAAGCGTTCAGCTGCAAGAAATTCCACTGTTTAGATATGGATACAGTGCAGTTGCGTTTCCGGTTGCTTTCTCGTTTACTGGAATAGACCCTTAACAGCTGATTTAAATTTTTGAAGCAATTATTTGTATTTCTAACTTTTAGGCTAGGTTTTTATTGAAGTGTAGACCTGAGCCTTGTTGGTTCTTTTAACCTTTATTATAACTGTTAGTTGTTATAAAATAATTAGATTTTAACATTTAACATTATTTACCACTTTAGCTTAGGTTATTATTAATCCTACCCCTTTATTATACAGAAAACATAACATTATTATGTTTATATAAGGTTCGAACGGGGTTGGCGTGCGGAGCACGCAATGGTTTCCCCTAATATTTCATAAAGTGTTTTGTCTCAGATAAACGTCCATTATTTAATCAGACTACACACTTAAACTTGCCTTCATTGAATTTAATTAATTATTGTTTATTGGAATAGGGATAGAACTTTTACAATGTTAAACATATTTTGCTTATGAAACAAATCAGCTGACTATGCAGCAATAAAAAAGTGTTATGAATAGTGACACTAATTATCAAACCCATACGTTAACAAGTAAACGTGTTTCAACTACAAAGTTGTTAGTGCTACATGACCTACAACTAATACAATTATAACTTGATGTTTTCAGATTACCCATAGTTATTATTGTATTTTCTTTTGTAAGTCTAATATCCGGAAATAAGTCGAGTTAGGGAAAGGCCTTTTTTAGTATTTAGTTAAAAAATTGGCTGCAGGGAATTATTTTGGGGTGCAATTAAGAAGCGCCTTTTAAAGACACCGATTATTAAAAACGATTCAGTAGAGCTAAACAAATACGCTTAAGAACACAAATTCATATGCTTTTGTGTATGTAAGATAACAAAACGCACAATTACAAATTTTGTACTGATCACAGGCCATTATAATATTTACAGAAAAGTTACAACAAAAATAGAGGCATAATTGTTTACATTACAAAATATTTAATGCAAACACGTGTAAAGTGGATTTTAACTCCTTTTTACTTTTATTCTTCAATCTCTCCAGTCACCATTAACCACCAAACCATCTTAAACACATGCACTCAGTGAGTGTACAAGTGATTAAATCTTTTTCTATGGTAATGCAGTCGGTAACGTAACCGGCACCCCATGAATAATCAAACGGACAGCACGGGAAAAAATCCTAATCCAGTTATTCTTTTGTTGTCCCAAGCTCGAGTAATTCATCAAGGTTACTTTATGTACGCTTTACTGTCCCAAAGAGATTTATTAATAGGCCTAGGCACAATTCTAGAATATTAAAAACCCTAATGAAGTAGGTCAAAATAGATTTAACGAGAAGTCCACGAGGTAAACGAGCGGCGAAAGAATCGGTGTCTTTATACATAGCGTCGCCGGGTAATTTGTGTAAGCGAAGTAATGGAAACTAGAGCGGGTAATGTATTACAGCGCGATAAGTCTTATTTCATTGGGTCTAGATTGCGTCGGGCGGTGACTTGGTGCTGGGATTTGTTAGTTGCTTTACAAGAATGGTATTGTGTCCAGAGTAAGTTTTATATATAGTAGGTTTCGCACTCCGACCATTTTCATACCTCCACATACACATTTAATAATATAATATATTTTTAATAAACGGTTAAGATTAACCATTTAACATCAAAACTCTAATATTACATTTCTAAATAATCGTGTACAATTTGTAATACTTTTATTAAAAATAATGTAATAATTCGAACACGCAGCTGGTCCGCTCACGTGAGTTGAGCAAATTTCCAAAATTAAGTTTATATGCCTATGTTTTAGAGTTTCAACCAACAATTTGGGTAATAGGTCTACTCACGAAGGCGTTGAACAGCTGTCTGTGTGTACTAGTAGAATTTGTTTGCGCCTAGTGGCCTCGCGAGTTTGCACCACTTGGCTTCGAACCGGGTACTTTTATGGTATTTTACGTTTCGGTCGATTTTGGGGGAACCGAGCGAGCCATAACGTCGCAAAAAAAAACAAAATGTGCAGAATAACATCCTACATTTATATTTTTAGATGAAACTCTAAAAAGATTTCATTCTCGTAGTAAAAATCTCAAAAAATAGTTACTTCCGGTAAAAAAACGTACTTCCGGTTGTTGGATTTTTTTGGCTAACGAACTCATCCGAGCCACATAGACAACCAACACGTGTACCAAATTTGGACCAAATCGGACTTAAAATGCGGCCGCTAGAGTGCGAACACATATATACAAATATATGAATTTTAATGACACCCCAAAACGTGTTCTGGGGACCATGATCGGTGCTCATTTGCTACTCCCGACCTTGGGTCTCACCATAAGGGCCACTGCAATAGCTCATTTTTCCTATGGAAATTCGCTAATAACAGGAGTTATAACAAAGTTTAAAAAACCCCTATTTTAGTAGTAGGTAATTTTCCCTACCATTTAACCGTAATTTATGAAATCAGAATAGTAATGACTTCATGAAAGTTTAAAGGCATTAAGAGTCTGCTCCAGTAAACTAGAAAGCAGCCGGCGTCTCCAGCGCTTCACCTATAGCCGTACCTAAACAGTGCAATTTCTTGCAGCTTGTACATTGCCTCTTTTCAAACCATTTTATGAATCCATTTTTTGTAATCGAGTGCTGAAAAAAACTGAATATTCTTTATAAAATTGCGGATCCGACTTGCGATTCACTTTTAATTATAAATTTCGTATTGTGTAAAAAAACGTTCAAACTCGCTACTTCAAAAATGTCAATTACGTGACAAATGAAAGAAATTTAAATAAATGTGAAACGGAAAACGGATGCATCGTGACTGTGGTTGAAATGAGACCTTGCGGACAATTGTATCATACAAAATAAACGAAATAAATAGTTTTAAATTTAACATTGCTCTCTTGGGATACAAATCCAAGATGGCCGCCACTACAGCAGAACCTTAAATTAAATAGCTGATTATTGTAACACCACTGGAAATCTTCAATCGGCTGAGCTATTTATTTTACACGGACGTACCTATATTTCAAATAGTCAAATAGCATTTATTTACAGGTCTAAAATTTCCGATAAAATGTTTGTAAATATCAGATTTTTTAACCAAATTTGAGGCCATACATGTAATTCGTGAGCTGTAAGTGCAAATTGTTTATTTATTTTTACTTATTAGTTCAAATTATGTATGTGTATTAGGTTAGTTTAAGCTGGATTAAACTCGGTTAGGCTTGGATATGTGCGTCTGTGTGTGTGTGTGACTTTAAAACGAAACTGTAATTGGTAACCTTTTTTAAAATATTAACTGAACCTGTAAACAACTAATAACAAAATCCTAATTCAACCTAATCTAACCTTACCTAATTTGACTAAACGTAATTAAACCTAACCTAATATAACCCACCTAACTTAACCTTACCTAACCTAACCTACCTAAATCTATTTTAAACTAAAATAATCTAACGTAATGTCTAACCAAACTTATAAAACATATTCGGTAATTTTTAAAGAATTAGGGATTGCCTATTTTATAAATTTTATTTATTTTAAACTGTTATCCATAATGCCTAATAAAACCTTAATTATGAAACATCCACAGTCACAAGTTAAAAACACAATTCCGCAATTATTGTTTCATATTTTAAAATATTAGTAAGTTTCAAATTAAATTTAATTAAAAATAAACGGTTATTTCACTACTTTTTAGTTTTAAAAGTAAAAAGACATATTATCTGCAATACGTCCAGTCGTCCAATTGCCTACTGCAGCGTTCTTACACTTCATGAACTAATCCAACTACAAATCTACGCCACTTATATCCAATCAGTTCTCGATACAGAAACCCTTTGACATTATACATACAGTATATTGATTTATTTTATATTGTAGGAGTCAACCGTTGTTTTTTTACGAGATATAATATTGGTCGTAATAAAGCACACACGTGTGAAGCAATGCAACAACGGTTTAACATCTCATTACGGTCGTGTTGTTGGAGCAGTTGACAAATTGCAACAGAGACATTTTATATCTGTGATAACCTACTTCGTACAAATATAGGTTCGATAACAAATAAATATTATCTGTTTTAACGTATAGGTGTTTTTATCTGGCACTTGTATTGTTTTAAATTATTGCTCACGTTTTAAAAGTGAAATTTGAGCTACGAATTGTGCAACGAGGTTTTCAGTTACAAATAAAGCCATTCGGTTTCATTGTTCTCGCGTTCGAACAGTTTCTTACCTTTGTTTGTGTAATGACCGTTGTAATGCTTGATTTTTACAACTGCCATTTTATGGACGAAATTGTCATATTTATATAACTTTTGACTCAAAACTATTATTAAGGACCACAATGTCTGGTAATTTAAATGCAAAACATATGTTAAAATTTAAATATATCTGATAGTTAACATTTAGTTTTGTTTAAAATGAACTAGTTTCGTCATTTTAAAATACAATTTAAAAAATAAGTTTTCGATAGTAAAACTTGTTTGTTTTACCTTAACCAAACTTATTTTAACATAACTAAACCTAATAATATATTAACATCTAATCTAACATAACCTACCCTAACCAAATCTAATATTATAATATAACCTAATTTATAATCTAATTTTAGACCAGGTAACGTTTCATATCTGTGGTTTGATGGTAGGAGGGCGGAAGTAAAGCAAACGGTGGTTGGCTCTCTTCCAAGTTACCTGGTTACCGGCTTGGGATGTTTTCATATTTTACTACGACATTTATGTAATATATATCTAAAACAATCTTCTATAACCAAACTTAATCTAACACATTACTAACCTAACCGGATCCAACCTAAGCTCCACAAATTCATGCTTCGCTCACAAACCTCAGCAGTGACTCGATGCGTAGCTAATGCAAACAGATTATTGTATAATCTGATACTTTTCCGGAAATTACAATTGATTAATACAATACTCAGATTGGTGTAGGCAGAGCCGTCCTTAGCAAATGTGGGGTCTGGTGCAAAAGGTGTTGCGGGCGTTTTTGAAAGTAAACGACCCCCCTCCCCCAACCAACATTCACAAGCAGTAGTCCCTTCTTACTACCACTACCTACACAAATGTCACTGCAAAACAGATTTGTTCACAGTTTGTCTCAGCAGTGGTAAAACAAAAAAAAATGCAATCATCAATTATTGTATTGCTGTTAGAATTTAAATAATACTAACCTTAAATAAAAATTACCGTTTTAAGAAACAATCCATTTTTCATGTTTTCAAGTAAAGAAACAAATCGTAAATATAATAAAGGTCACAAAACACAAATACATAATGCCTATATTTTTAGTGGTATTCTAGACATTTGTATCACATAATATAATCATTTTGTTAAACAATTTAAAATACTTTATGTTCTTTTCATGTTCAACTAAAGTATATAGTTTTTGTATCACTGTTTGGAGCTTATTATGTAAACACTGTAATTTGAGTTTAATAAGTTGTACCTTGTCTTGTACTTATAGTTTCCGTATACAAACTTTATTTTCTTGCTTTCATCTAAGCGAAGTCATAAATCACTTCATGAAAACTCAGTTTGGCTGTAGTATCAGCTTAGATAGTGTGTTGCCCAAGACGTTAACCTTTCTTGGATCATGGATGATCGCGTCTTGTTCGCATTCTAATCCAGGGTGATTCAACAACAATAACCATTCAAATATTGCATGGCCACAATAAGCACTTTAATAACTAAATAGTCCAAAATCTCAACCTAAAAATATTACAGCACTAGGCCTTGGAGCGATAGCTTCACTTGCTCCACCCTGAGGGCAGCTCTGGGGGTAGGGTGGGGGGGGGGGGGAGTGGTAACCTAGATCCTGACCAGTAGGACCAGTGTATTTTTCGTGACTGGCAGCAGTTTTTGAATATAATATAGAGAAATAATTTTATGTCAATGGGAATTGGCATAATCTTTCATGAAAATTTTTTGAAGAAATTATGTTCACTAAATATAACGGTGGGATATAATGATGTACAATAAGGATGGAGTTCCGGAATGATATGGTAAGGAATTTAAATTGTGTTTTCTGTAAGAATAAACATACCGGTAAAAACTCTGCTGAGTGTTATTTTGATAGAAATAGATAAATTGGTTGTTTATAAATGTATTTGGATCGTGTGTTTTTCAACAAAGACCTTTCATGTTTCATTTCAAAATTTTCCCTTTATAACAAAGTTTCATATAATTTCGGAACAAAATTTATTATAAATAAAAATGTATAAACAATCACACAAATATGAACAACCAATCCTTAAAAATTTACTTTAAAACAGAGCATATTGAATGGTTCTGATAAATTTCCTATTTCGTTAAATCGTTCTATTTACATCTAGTGTAAGATGCGTTATTCTTTTATAATTTAAATATTGTGTTTCAAAAGTTCTACGATAATAGATGAAAACGCTTATTCGATTCAAGTATTAGGACAAGATAAACAAATATAAAAGACCAACATGAGTTATTGTTCCTAGATCTATTGAGGAAGATTATAACATACAAAAAAACAATTAAGTCCTATCAATACATCTGTGTCAGCTACTATTTTTATAAAACAATACAATCGATCCGAAGACGTTCCGACCTTGGCCTTAAACTTGTAAAATTCAATAAAATAAAAGACCCTCAGAAGAATCGATGTAGGTCAAGCAAGCCGGCTGTTGTAATAATAGAGTGCGCCACTAGCACAACACAACCCGGGTTGTGTTATGGTTCTATTGTTTTAAATTCAATCCGACAGACGCACAGACCACAGTCTGAGTAAACTAGTTTTTAAGACGAAATAACAGGGTAATTTGTAAGCAATTAATATACCGTTCCATTTAACGTCATGTCGGTTTCGGGTTCGTGTCACTTCGGGAGGGTCCGGGACGCATATTTAATATTTTCCACGACTTTTAAAATATTTTCCTTTCCAGGCGTGAAGATTACAATCTGTATCTCACATATGTTACCGCACGCATTCAAACGCATCGCCGCTGGAGATTCTACGTCTGTCTTACTGGTGTGATTTGAAGTGAAGGTAGTTAATGCGTCCAAGTGCGTGTGTGACACGCATCAAGGCGAGTTAAGTTGATGTTTCAGAATAGATGATATTACAGAGGTGAGAGCCATATAGTGATTTAGGTACTCCAATCTCAACATGAACATTTAAACTTATTTTATATAATTAACTGTCACATACAGCTCGCGTTGCAACTCAGGATTGCAGTAAGGTAGCGTAGGCGGTAGTTTTCTTCTAAATTTCATAAATCAAATACTCTTAAATAACAGTAATCACTTTTATTATAAATAATTTTTTGTTCCATTTGAAATACTTTTATATCCATATTGTTTTAATTAATTTGGTTTAATTAATTGTGCCTCATTTAAACGAAGTAAATCTTAAGTCCCATAATGGTCATTACTAACCCGAAAATGAACGGCCAAAATGAAAACCATTAACTTTTTAATGAATTTTAAAATCATCTAGGGATATTACTGCGTGATTCGCACGCCAACCCCTTTCAACATTTCATTTTCAATTACCTTTCCTTTCGTCACACAAATTTTATGAAATATTTATTCATCAAAGGTGAATAATTAATCATAACCTAAATACTAAATTGAAAAATAACAATACTTGTTTAAAAACAAATTAATATTACAATATTAAACGGAACCACAAACAATGTTAAAATGTAACAGCATGACTTAGGTATACTTCTGAACAAAAAGCTCACAGAAAACCATGTTGATTGTTTGTGATTAAAATATTTTAAAGTAGGAAATGAGCTGATAATGGAAATGCTGCTGAGAAACTTCCACTTTTATGAGTTAGAGTTAACACTGAATTAATTATTGTACCAACACTGAAAGTTCGCCATCAACTAGATAGTGTATAAAATACACAATTTTTTAAATACATTTTCAGTGTGAAAATGCGACAAGATTTGCTTATTGAAAATTCGATGGGACTAACGACAAGAAGATCATTCTAAAGACGTTAAACATATTAAAATTGTTCCAGTAGAAGATGGAATTTTTGGTTTCTATTGATGTCCTCTATCATTTACTGTCTTTTGGAAAATATTTTGCTAATACCTTATGGTGTTTTATACCATCGTTATAAATGTTCTAAAATAACTTTTACTGGGACCATTGAAATACATAACAAATTAATAACTATCAAGTTATTTTCTTTTAGCGTTTTTCATTGGAAAACTTAAACATTCAAATACTTTTCGAATCAGATCACGAGTATGTCGGCAACCGTGATATATTAGCCGAGTAGTTGAGGAAGGCTAGCAACAGTAGAGGCAGGCAGGCGGGCGGACTTCTGCATCGCCTTGGCATTCCATCGTCCTGACAGCAGATTCGTTGCCCAACCTATTTACTGCCGACACCCGCATTCGTTCATGTCGAAAAGAATTGTTTTAACAGGTGCACTTACAACCGGTAGAAATGCAACGTTTTCACTGACGTAAATGTAACAAAAACGAGGAAACAGGTGTCAAAGTTATTTTTAATTGGTAAACGCATTTTTGTCAGTACTTCTCTTCTTTATCTTTTTAGAATTCCGGAATCCTAATATTTTTGAATTGTAAACTTCTATTAGGCGCACCTCGTATACAAATTGTTGGCGGTAAATCGGATTTTAACGTCAAGCTTTTTCCATCACGCTTCACCCTCTACTATATATAGTCCATATATGTGCATATAGCAGAGTATATAGTTCAGTATATAGTAATACCTCTGAAATGGACATTGTGATTCCTAATTTCGTAAGTTGTGTTAAATTAGTCTACTTGTAGCCCAGTCGGTATAGGTTAAAACTACCAGTAATTTGCAATACGGCTGATTTTTTTTATAAGTACCTTAAAGTATGTAGATTAACATAAAAAAGTTTACCAGTCTATCGATTTCCCAAAGCCGAAAAAAAATCGATAATAATTTTTTTTCCGATTATCCTTAATATTTCGAGCTGGGATGAAGATAGAGAAAAATAAAAAATACCCACGTGTAGGGGAGGTATTTTCAATAAAAAAGGTCATATGTATTTATTTCCTCCGAGCAATGGTTTGTCTGGAAAAAAATCGATAATGCAGGTATGTATTTTGCAGCAGGGGAAATCACTAAGTTGAAATCTCATTCATATATGAAGCGTTGGCTCATTCTAAATTGGCTGAATTTTAATATATCGAATTGAAACTTGGCATAGGAGGTAAAATATACATTTTAAACATTTATGCTGAGTCTCAGCTTGTTATCTTGAACATGACCCGATCTAGACCCACTTGACTTATCAATGGTTTCTCGATTATAGGAGTACCGGACCCACGAACTAATTTCAATCTGCTCCAGTTTCGTAAATTTTTGGAATATCAACATAAAGTTTGTTTTACCATACCTCTGAAATGGACATTGTGCTTCCTCATTTCGTAAGTTGTGTTAAAATAGTTTACTTGGTAATACCTCTGAAATGGACATTGTGCTCCCTCATTTCGTAAGTTGTGTTAAAATAGTCTACTTGGTAATATCTTTGAAATGGACGTTGTGCTTCCTCATTTCGTAGTTTACTTGGTAATACCTCTGAAATGGACATTGTGCTTCATCATTTCGTAAGTTGTGTTAAAATAGTTTACTTGGTAATACCTCTGAAATGGACATTGTGCTCCCTCATTTCGTAAGTTGTGTTAAAATAGTCTACTTGGTAATATCTTTGAAATGGACGTTGTACTTTCTCATTTCTTAGTTTACTTGGTAATACCTCTGAAATGGACATTGTGCTTCCTCATTTCGTAAGTTGTGTTAAAATAGTCTACTTTTTAATATCTTTGAAATGGACGTTGTGCTTCCTCATTTCGTAGTTTACTTGGTAATACCTCTGAAATGGACATTGTGCTTCCTTATTTCGTAAGTTGTGTTAAAATAGTTTACTTGGTAATATCTTTGAAATGGACGTTGTGCTTCCTCATTTCGTAGTTTACTTGGTAATACCTCTGAAATGGACATTGTGCTTCCTCATTTCGTAAGTTGTGTTAAAGTAGTTTACTTGGTAATACATCTGAAATGGACATTGTGCTCCCTCATTTCGTAAGTTGTGTTAAAATAGTCTACTTGGTAATATCTTTGAAATGGACGTTGTGCTTCCTCATTTCGTAGTTTACTTGGTAATACCTCTGAAATGGTCATTGTGCTTCCTCATTTCGTTAGTTGTGTTTTTATTCAATACTTTCTATACTTTTGAGGTGTAAATCAGATTATCAGAATATCGCCTTAGCAGTTAATATTTCTCCAGTGTGGTCTTAAGCGCACCTGGATTTGTATTGTTCTGTCTGTCTATTCACACAGAATATATGATTTACCGAATATATATATATAGTTTTACCGTGATTTTTAATATTAATTTTACTTCATTACAATAATTAAATTTTGTAACAATTACAATTTATAAGAATTTTAACATAATGATGCAGTTTTTATCATGTATAAGCGACTAAACTAACAACAGCTTTAAATTCATAACACATTTTAGTCGATAAAACTTAAATTTCAAAATACCTCGAACGCACCTTTATAAAGACTTGTAGCAATATTATAATGCAATTAATATTTCACATATAGTTGAAATTTGTGTTAGTTCATCTTTAAATAATGTACGGTATTTCAAGTTTTTTTTTATACCAGTAATCTACGTGACCTGAAAGTGTGCTTTCCATTTAATTACTCTCACTTGCTATTAACCGAATCAAAACATTTTATGACTTATTGTTACTGTACCCTACATCAAGGAGAGACAAGATGTTGTCAGATGCGGACGTGCTCGGCGCTCAATTTGGTGCTTGCAACTGTTTTCACCTGTATGATTCACCAGAGATGGCAGCTTGCCAATATCACATTCCTTAGCTTTCCATAATGTCACCACGCCGGACATCTGCCCTCCCCCGCATTGCGCAACGGCCACAAACTTCTAAAACATCTTTTTTACTGGTTCGGACCAAGTAATACACAAAAGTTTGAAAACTATACACTTCCACTGTTTGTGTTGTCCATAAAACAAATGTTGAACTCAAGCACGACTAATTCAATCCAGAAGAATTCTCAAAAACGAAATGTAAAACACGTTTGAAAGAAGATTTTTTAAAGTTGAGAACTCGGTTTTTCCAAAACAAGTCAATTTTTAAAAATTATGTTTTGTTTGTATTTCCTAGGTACAATAATCCTGTGTTTGACTATAATGTTTAGTGACAAAAAACTAAAAAAGTGTATTTTTAAAGATACGAGGTATGCCAAGTTTTTACACTATTATAATTTGTATCCTTGTCTCCTTCATACTCTCCACTTGCACTAATAAATCGCTGCGGTCTCGTTTTCCACCGTTCAAAGGCACGAGAAAAGCAATTTCTGTAAGTTGTTTAAACACATCCGACAATTTCTTTATATTATTAACTAGCTGAAAATGTGCACCTTGAATCACTGGTTTATCTCTTGGGTAAATATAAAAGTCGTACGCTGTCAAATCAGGCGAATACTAAGGATATTGAAGTATTGTTCTTTTTGATCAAAAACTGCTTCAGATAAAGTCCTTTGTGAGCAGAAGCATCGTCCTAATAACAACGAAATCATTTTTCGACAGTTCTTACCCTTTTCTCATGACCCTCATCTTTATCAAAACATACTTATTACAATGTTGGTTACCTTTTGAGCATTCTGGAACCATTTTTCCAAAATCACAATCTTGGTATAACAGGTTTTATATTTCGACTTGCTATTTTAATTCTTGTCGATGGCTGTGTTTTAACAGGTGGTTCCCGAAGGCTGTGGTAAGCATTTGAAAACATTTTGTTACGTTAAATTTAACTTTAAATTTAACATAAATTTGACATTTAAACGCATTGTTCTACTTTTAGCCCTAGAACTTTCGTTCGCACTACAGGAAACCCAACAGAACTAAATGAAATTTCGCAATCAACTGAACGTCACAGGATTATTGCTGCTTGTTATGGGAGGTCAGAAACGTTTAGGGTCACCACGAATGCGCTTGTAAACGGTTCCAACAGGTGTGTATATGAGGTGGAATCAAAGTATCTTTATTTAATAGTCATACCTCGTATTGTCGTGTGGCTTTTATTTGAAAGAAACTTAATTTTTGTATATAGATTATTTTGTAAACAATTTTCAGACGAGGAATTTTGCAGACGTTACTGAAAATTATGATACAACCCCTATCCCTTTCTATGTCCGACAGTGCTATATCTTATATTAAAAAAAACGAAAAGTATTACACGATCCATTGAATACAAAAATTGTCTAGAAAATTGATACAAAATATTTTCTAAATATGTCTGGTGCTTACTGAATATTGAGTCTTGCAGACGTCACTTCTTTTATTTGTTTTAAAGTTATAAAGCAGCATATAATTCAATAATAAAATTATAACAATATATTACTTACTTTGGGCCAACGTTTGGTGCCCCCAAAAAAAATTTAAAAAAATGCTATGACACTGACGTGAAGTGTTAAAATAATGTTGCTATACCGTGTGTCGAAACAATATAGGATCAGCTGGATTTTCGGCTTCTATCAAAGGTAGACAAATGTTTATACTCTAATTTACATCTAGTTTACATCTATATATAAAAAAGCCAAATCTACTGACTCACTGATCACGATTTCTCTAAAACTACTTAACGGATTGGAACGAAATTTGGTATGTAGCTTCCTCTACGACCGTATTTGCTGATAAGAAAGGTTTTCAAAAGATTCGAAATTTAAGGGAAAGTTGAAGGGGGGGGGCTCAAAAATACTAAAAAAAACCACCGAACGGATTTTAATGTAATTTGGTATGTAGCTTCCTCTAGGGCCCTTTTTGGCTAAGAAAGGGTTTTAAAAAAAATCGTAATTTTAAGGGAATTTTGGGGAGGTCAAAGTTACTAAAAATCCCCGTAAGAAAAACATAGTGTAATATATTTATTGATATAATACATTTTTTGTTAATATACATTTAACTTTGATTTGTCTATCCGTGCAAAGCCGGATCGTGCCAGCTAGTTTATTATATATGTTGATTATTTCTAATCATAACTGTTATACAGTTTTTGTAATTTTGTTTATATTTTGATTTTAAATTTTATGACAAACATATGCTATGCTCAGGCGATAATAACCTTAGGCTTTAGAAACAAAAATCTTCCATAAGGAATTAATTGAAAAATAATTCCTGTTTCCTGGGTTACAGTTTAAGAAAAATTTAATTGAAATCGTATGAGTTAATTTGATTTAAATCGTAAAAAGCAACCAAACATCCACACTTTTCGTCTTTATAATATAGAATAGATTTAAATAAAATGAATTCAGATAATATCGGAAAAGTATTAATATGTTTTGTGTAAAATTTATTGCAATCTCGTATTTAAAATCCAACCGAAGATTTTCCGGTCGATCTACGTAGTCCATTCCCACGTGTGATCTCCGAACAAATTTACCCGCAACGATGCAATCCACTGACATTTTATAGTCTTTTATATTCAACGCTTGTTTTCAATGGCCCAAATAAAAGCTGTCGCTTACCAAATATGCCCGTTTGGGCATAAGGACCGACCTCTGACCTCAGGGCAACGTCGGATGCGGTGGAAATTCTCAGAAAAAACTATTCTCGAATCGAAAGCACAACAACGTGTTTGATTTTACAAGACATCGGTTTGCACTCGACGCATTCTTGTTCGAGATAAAGAGACACTTGCGTGCTGGCAATTGTTTGCCGTGTAAAGATAGCCGGCCGCTGTCGCTTATCAAATATAAGTTTTCCGAGTGAGATATGAATTTGTCTTGCAGTAACTAAAACATCATTTTTGTTAGTCGAGGTAGTAGTTTTGCAGAGTTAGTCTCCTGGAAATATATTTAAACTGTTGGTGACTTTCATTTACGTCGTGAAATCAGTACTGTACAATCCTCTATTCAATCTAGCCCATTGTTAGACAACATTTAAATGTTTAATATACAGGTACTCATCTATACAGAGTAAGACAAAAAACTGGAAACAGCTTACTATTTCAAAAAGTACGAGTCTTATGAGATGGAAATAAAAACAGTTATTCACAACCATAAAATAACCACTTTTTGGTGAGTTTGAAATTTTTGACCACCATCTTGGATCCGCCATCTTGAAATTAACTTCATTTTTTTTAACGGGAAGGTGGTCATGTGATACATAATTTCGATGTAGAATTTCAAGAGAACCCCAACTGTAAAATTTGCACATCCATATTTTTATGGGGAAAAATCAGAAAACACGATTTAGTTGTTGTTGGGCGCCATTTTGAATCGGTTGAAAATATGGATGTGCAAATTTCACCGTTGGTTTTTTCTTGAAATTCCACATCGAAATGATGTATCACATGACCACCTTCCCGTTTAAAAAAATGAAGTTAATTCCATTATGGCTGATCCAAGATGGCGGTCAAAAGTTTCAAACTCACCAAAAAGTGCTTATTTTATGGTTGTGAATAACTGCTTTTATTCCTATCTCATAAGACTCGTACTTTTTGAAATATTAAGCTGTTTCCAGACTTTTTCCTTACTTTGTATATATAAAAGCCCAATCTACTGACCCACTGATCACGATTTCTCAAAAACTACTAAACGGATTGGAACGAAATTTTGTATGTAGCTTCCACTAGGGCCATAGGTGCTCACTATGAAAGGTTTTCAAAAAATTCAAATTTTAGAGGGGTTTGGGGGGTCAAAGTTACTAAATCACGATTTCTCTAAAACTACTGAACGGATTGGAATTAAATTTGGTATGTAGCTTCCTCTAGGGCCCTAGGTGCTCGCTAAGAAAGGTTTTTTAAATAATTCGACATTTTAAGGGGTTTGGGGAGTCAAAGTTACTAAAAAAAAAAAACCACCAAATGGATTGGAATTAAATTTAGGATGTAGCTTCCTATAGGACACTAGGTGCTCGCTAATAAAGAGTTTCAAAACATTCGAAATTTTAGCCGAAGTTTGGTTGGTCAAAATTACTATAAATCCCCATAAGAAATAGGCCTACATAGTGTATTACATAGTGGACTTTGGGTTGAACAACCTTGCTTTGTTGTTCATAACTGTGCATGTTTGTCGACTAATAATAGTAAAAGTCCAGTACCTGGGAATTCCAGAGGGCTCAGCTTTACTGTTTTTATACTAATTACTATGTTTTATAACTTAGATTGAGTGATCTACTGGACGAAACCCTTGTAAAAAATAACAGATGTATCATCTTTAACATTTTAATGTTATTTAAATGGGGGGGGGATGTAACTTTGATTGGTCATTGTGTTGGATAGAGTCAACATACAGA
>JAGFPH010000435.1:41244-56383 GCA_018207615.1 Philaenus spumarius | reverse complement strand
TGTAAACAAATAAACAATGTTTACTTTTATGCAATTAAAACGGGATGGAAACAAATAAATATTAGTTACTTTTGTTTAAATAAAACAGGATGTAAAATAAAAGTCGAATAAATTTAGTTGAAAATTAAAAAGTATTTTTAAAATAAATCAAAGTCTACTTTAAAATTAAGATTTTGAAATTAAAAGTTTACATTTTTTTACATGTGAAATAAACCAAGTAGGCTATTGTCCTTTAGTAAAATCAATGAATACAGAAACTATAGTTTCTGTATTCATTGGTAAAGTTCAACAAGGCTTCCTTTCGTTAAAATAAAACAAGGTACCGACTGGATGTATTTAATAAAATTTAATCAAAAATTTAATAAAACATACATTTACCTCCCTCAAGCATAACTAAGATAGTACAAAACATGAAAGGCACCGCAAAGTCATGTAGTTAACTTAAAAAAACGTGATTATTGTTTCGTATTATACCTAGCGTGTTTCAGGTAACTTAAACTTGTCAACGTCTATTTTACGTCGCTAAGCGACCTTTGTAGTTGCGTAAACGACCGCAACATTGAAGACATGAAGGCGTATTGATACTCCAGCACTAGCACAAGTGTCTCAGATTGGGTTTCCTCAAGTCCATAAATAGATTCCCCGCATTAGAGTACACGACCAATCAGCTGGAAATACGGACCGCAGGTTCAACGCAACAGTTTCCTCATTTCTTCGACATTATAATGCAAACCGTTAAGACTATGCTACGGTGAAAATATCTTTGTAAATATTTAATCAATTTTGATGTTTTTGTGTTCAACCCGAATGAGCAACCAAAGTCAAAATTGGGTCGTAATTGGGCGTGTACGTACGTAAAAACCTTGTTGTACTACTTAACAATCCATTTCAGACAAAATAAAATAAGAATTAAGTTTGACTTGTGAGAAGATATATTCGATAGAATAAAACTTTAACTCAGAATTTCACAACTAATACGTTTGTTAACTCAAAGGCGTTACAACGAGAATGTCGCCATCTTTAGTGATGTACGAGCTACAGAAATCAAACTATAGCTAGTTATATTATAGATTGCTATATATTGTATTATTATTATTTTAAACTCGATGGTAGAATTCTGTGTTGATGTTTTATTCTATTAAAGAAAGAACATGGTTTTTTATTTCTTCGATTAACTTTTTTCCATCTTTTTAAAAGCGTGTGTCTTTCAGCGGCTCAATTTAAAAGACCTGGCCCGCAAAATTATTAATTAAAAACGCAAACTTGGGAAATTTGTATTAAAATTAATTACTTTGTTTTGGTGTATGAATTATTATTATTATTTAAGGAATTAGATGTTTGATAACATTTTTTTTTGCTCATTATGTATTTAGTTATTTTATAAAATTATTAACTTTAAATAAGCCTAAAGGTGTTTCAAAATAAATTTCGTAAAAAATAATTGCACCACCATTTACAGTAGTTCTACTTTAAGAATGTATTTACGTTTAATTAAACTATTGACTAGTATTTAACTATTCAATGGATGCAATATAGTTTAATAACTTTAATAAAAAAAAAAATTAAAAAACGCATATGGTATATAGCAATAACAGTACGGTATTCCCAACATCGTCTTTTACGAAATGTGATTACTTTGATGTGGGTGTAAACAATATTTGAATAAAATTTGAAAATTATTCATAACCGTGTTCCTAATGTGTCAATGTATTTTTTAAAACAATTTCATAATTAATTGTTTAAAGTGTTAAAAAGTAGGATAACGCCCTTGAATGGTCGACCAGAAACCATTTTGATGCCCTGGCCCTGCAGAGACTAGCTGCACGATTTTAAGAGAGGTTTGACGTCCTTTGCGGTCCCCAGTAAAAATACATATTACTACTTACAACATCTAAACAAAACATACCTACATTCGTCACATATATTAAAATATTTCTTACATTTTCACCCTTACTTCAACAGGTCTGTGCAATACAAATTTCAGTCAAATAATTTATCATAATAGTTCATCATTGCCAATTAATCGTAAAGCAAATCTAACATAATATAATATAATTTTAAACAATATTATGTTACCTCATTTTATTTTGTGAAGTTTTGTTTGTTTTTGTAATTTTGTTTGTTGTTTTTCTTTATTGGTATTGCATTTTATGTCAAAGTCTATAGGTTTTCGTTATTCATCCCTTTTGTGTTTATGGTCTTTTAACGTTTGTCTTGTTAACTAATATTAAGATTTTATAATTTAATTCTTATTGTTAATTAATTTTAGTTCTAGCTATAATAAATGTACTTGATAACCTTTTCCAGATTTGATCTTTCATTAACTAGTTTTACCATTCTATAATGTTATAGCCTTACTGTATAGTTGATGACAATACTTCTAATTATTTAAGTACATGTCGTTTAAGTGTTTGTGAAGTGTATTTGTGAAACATTTGATAATGACTGAATTGAAAAGTCGAAACGCGTAATGTGATTAAAGAGATATACTAACCACGTCAAACCAAGGATAGTTGCCGGAATTAACCTTAAGGTAATTAGAAGAACTAGTTTTAATTACTATTGTTTTGGTTTGTTTTTTTAGTTAAGTTTAGAAGCATTGCATCCATCGTACTTTTACAGGCAATGATGACCTAACCGGTTATCGTCTGTGTATAAAACAAAATATTAAGCTGCACCGTTTGAACAGTATATACAGCCTATCAAAGTTTTTCTACCCTGTTACTTGCGAGCGAAGTTTCTCATAACTTCATTACGTGCGTAAATAACGGGGATATTGTAAATTAATTTCAAATAATTCTTTAACCTCAAAATACTTTATAAATGACTTATGATACAAATCTACATATGAAACATTACAATCCTTTTAAAATTTGATTGAATGTTTTCAAATTTTATTTAAAATAATAATTTCTTTATGTAGTCTTACTTAACATAAAAATATAATGCAGAACCAATTCGTTTGATGTTACTGTATTGGAAGTGTCTGTATTTTTAATTATTTTTCCTGGTTAGTAGCTTATCCGACATCAAAGCTCGGGTTTCCCAGTTTGAATTCGGGTGGGAGCCTGATCGTGTTCCCAGTTGGGGAAAATGTTGATATCAGATGATGATAGTTTGTCGGCGGTTAAAACATTCACCAAAAACAAAAGTTTTGCAATTAATTGAAGAGGACAAGTGACGAAATTACTGAACAGTAATTTTTTAGTTATTGTTTTTTGTTCCTTCTACATTTGGTTCGGTGTATCATTCAATCATTGTAACATAATGATTGTAAACATTTTGGGAAAGCTGGCAGTAAGCCTACTTGACCCTTGACATGCAAGTATAACTCAAACTCCTCCAATTTATTTTAATGAAAATTGTCAGAGTTAAATCCAAAAGTTAATTCTATTGCTACCAAAACGAGATGACGTTATTTTATCAAAGACACATTTCTATTCAGACTAATCCAATAACCCCCAACAAACACTTTCCACACAATCATAATACATTCTCCGCGTATTAAACAAGACAATTACAATAAAATAAAACAAATCCAATATTTAACTTACAACCTTACCTAATACAATTACCCCGCGCCATATGGTACTAACCGATGTGTAATTTGTTGTATTACCACTGCGACCTATGCACAAGATGTTTTTAAACGGGTAAACACAACGACCGGGGTGTACGACCTCTGGTCGAGATTCGCTAAAGTGCATTTTGTTATTGTATTGCATAAAAACTGGTTATCAAGGTCGCACAACAGCTGGTCAAGTTTCCTATGCTTATTGAAAAATACTGCACCGCTCGGTAAGTCACTCGGCTTCGAGATGACTTGATAAAGCCTGCGCGGATCGTATTGCGCAGGTCCGACCGACAAGGATGGTTTTATTATGTTAACTGGATATAAATAGAATTTAATTTATCTCGACTTTATGAAAGGCCGTTTATCTTCAAACTCGTTTTAACGTACAATTGAAAATGGATTCTTTTACAAAATAGAGAGGTTTTATTCTACAAGTTTTAACGTAATTTGAAATAACAGCGTGGGCTAAATATTTTTGGTTTGTTTCCTGCATTAACCTTGCACTCATGCCTGACATTATTATTATTATTTTTTTAATTGCGACAAGCCACTTATTTTAAATCACCTGAACATAAGGAGCATATATTGCTCCTAAAATCTAAAAACAAAATTAAATAAACTAAATTAAGTCGAATTATAACAGCTACTACTAAAAATATACGGTCATCGACGGATTAACTTAAAAGAAAACAAATCTAAGGTGATCTTGTACAGAAAAAACGAAAGTTTAATATAATAAATATAATGAAAGCTTCTTTTTTTTTGGCATTTACTTTTCCAAATGAAACAATAAATATATTTGTCACTGAGGATCAGTGTTGAGAGATCATTCCCAAAAATGAAAATCATTAAAAACTGCCGTAGGTGTTTTTACCAAATGGTGCAAAACAGACTTGTGTCACTCGTGAAAATGGAGTTCTGCAAAAGTTAGAATTATAAGACGTTCTAAGTAGTTTTGTGACAAAGAAACTCAGGACAGAAAATTTTTAAGTTAATACTCTATCACATTTTCGTTATTGTCAAATTTGAAGTCCCTTATTTTGATATGTTGTTATAACTTTGTAGTCAATATATTTTTATTGTTTTTATCCTCGATATTTTAAGTATTTCATCACCATAACTCTTGAGATTTTTCAGTTTTTAAGGTTTGCGCTGATGGGTAGCAAACTTTTTGGTTTAATTTTGTTTATCTATATTATATAAAAGCGAAATACCACTCACTCACTCACTCACTCACTCACTCATCACGATTTCTCAAAAACTAAAGAACGGATTGGAATGAAATTTGGTATGTAGTTTCCTCTAGGCCATAGGTGCTTACTAAGAAAGGGTTTGAACAAATTCGAAATTTTAGGGGGATCAAAGTTATTAAATCACGATTTCTTCAAAACTATCGAACGGATTGGAATGGCATTTGGTATGTAGCTTTCTCTGGGACCATAAGTGTTCACTAAAAAAGGGTTTTAAAAAATTGGAAATTTTAGGGGGTTTGGAGGGTAAAAATTACTAAATCACGATTTCTCCAAAATTATCGAACAGATTGGAATGAAATTTGGTATGTAGCTTCCTCTAGGGCCATAGGTGCTCGATAAGAAAGGGTTTAAAAAAATTCGAAATTTTAGGGAGGGTTTGGGGGGATCAAATTTATTAAATCACGATTTCTTCAAAAACTACCGAACGGATTGGAATGAAATTTGGTATGTAGCTTCCTCTAGGGCCATGGGTGCTCACTAAGAAAGGGTATGAAACATTTCGAAATTTTAGAAGGGGTTTGGTGGGATCAAAATTACTAAAATCATAATTTCAGATCTTTTATTATTATGACAATAGTGCTTTTATTATTTAAGATCTATATATATAAGCCAAATACCACTCACTGACTGAACACTTAAAAATAATACAATTATTACGTTAAACAGACTAAAAATACCAACCACTACGGGCAACGCCGTACGGGTCAGCTAGTTGTTCTATAAAGTAGTAAGCAAAGTACAGTTTCTTAAATAAAATCTTTTTCAGTCAAAAATCATTATTTACTTTCATGTTCAGTCTTAATGCAATTTTACTTTTACATTCTTTTGTTTTATTTTCGTTTTTTTATTTCAATACTAATTATATCTTAAGGTATTGTTTTTTGATGTTGTCCAACAACAGTAATGACTTTGTAAGTAGGCTGTAGGATACATAAAAAAGAAAAGAGATTAATTGTCTATGAATGTGTTTAATCGAAGAGTTAAGTGAATGTTTCCCAATCAAACATAATTACTATAAAATTCAAAAATTAATTGTATTAAGAGTTTAACTCTAACTTAAGACTAGCGCTTAAGGCTCTTCTTTACCTTGAAGAAAACTCCCGAGTGTACAGTATGATTTCAATACAAAAGGGCTGACTGAAGCCGCAAAATCGTTGAAACATGCATTCGTAATAACATGTTTCGGATTCTATTTATAAATTAATATTCTGAGAAACTACTTTAAGTTATAAAGAAGGCTTTTTATTTTTTACGTGTTCGTTTAAAATATGGAAATTATTGCTTAAAACGCCAAAAAAATGCGTTAAATTTATCGATTTTTACTCAGTTAAACTGTTGATTAAAAGGAGTTGCCGTCGATTTCTTTCAATTATGAGATATAAGACAAAAGCACAAAGCCTTTAAGAACAATTTAAGATGTTTCACAACTTTTTAGGTTGAAAAACGGCGTCCGAAATACGTTAGTACGAAGTGCATATTTTTGCTGTTTTGCGCATGGTATAGAAGACCCTTAAATATTTCACACATAGCCATCTTTGGTTGCTTTTTTTGAAGCACATCAATCTGAGATTAGAAATGAGAAGTAAAACTAAAGGGTGAAAGGGGCTGGAAGGAGCCCGTTGTTTATCTTGTTTTAGGGCCCCAAGGTTGTTAATCACTATATAGGACTACAGTTAATAAAAGAAATAACATTATTTCGAAACTTAAAATTTGTTTAAATCTGAAAATTAGTTAACGAGAAGAGAAAACCTGAAAGCACCATAAACTGAAAAGAAATTCAAAACCGCAAACTTCGGAGATAAAACAAACTGAACAACAAAAAAAGGAACCCCAACATTAAATTATTTAAGAAAATAAACAAAAAATATAACATGTTTGTATTCATACGATTTTACTTTGTACTTTTTAATGAGTTTTATTTTCCATTTTTATTATACTGTGATTGAATAGAGGTTGAAATCACATCAACAGTGTAAATGTACCACCCGAGAGACGCGTTTAGCGAACAAGCGAATCAGTTTGGACACATGGTTTCAATTTAAACTCCAATAATTTACCCCTAAAAATTAAAAATAATCTTCTTTCAAAAGCCAGTGGTACAAAAGGCATATTGGGATGGGTGGTATTTAAAGAAATCTCAAATAGTCTAGTGTAACGTAATTTGAAAAGTCTTTTAAATTTAAACGTTTTGAAAAATAAATGACCTGGCTAGTTTTAATGTAGTGCCTCTAATCGTACAACATTTATGTTTTGTATCGTTATTTACTATCGCTGAAAGGTTTTAGTATCATAACGATATGTTAATATAACCTTGCAAACCATCTGTAACTTGAACATTTTTTTTATTTACATGTTTTCCAATATTTAAACATGTAGAAACCAAACAAAACCTTTTATAAGAGGAACTAACTACAAGATTTTTGAAGGTTCAAATTACCTTTTTCATTACGAGAACATAAAATTATACAAATTAATTATCAGTTTAGTTATAAAAGATTTATGTCACAGAGAATATAGTTGTGTTTCTTTACAAAGCTACCAGCCTGGTTTGGTACTAGCCACTATGGAAAACGAAGATGTCCTAATACTTTATGCAGCTTGTGATATCAAGACAACCTGCTTGTTTCTTCTTGCACCACCGCTCATTGCATTTAAATTTACAACAAAATATGTCCGCTTGCCGACCGAACATAACCTTAAGATAGTGAGATTACATGTCGCAGAAAGTGAAAACGAAATAAAGTCGATGAAACCAACTGGAGAACATAGTAAGTAATGAATAAATTTGTATTCGTTTTTGTGTTTCAAATTAATTGTGTCTCAACGTGTGTTTAAAAATTGAGATTTTTTACATTAGTACAAAAAAGTTGATTAAATAGAAATCAATTTGTTTTTTTACTTTCTCCACCCTATTCGTAGTATTACGGAGAAAGTATTGTTTTCGTCAAAATTTCCGAATTTTAATTTTTAGTGGAATTATCTGTTTTGTGCTCCCTGAACCCCCAAAAAATGTTTAGTGGAATTATCTGTGTTGGTGCTCCTTGAACCCTAAAATATTTTTAGTGGAATATTTGTTTTGGTGCTCCCTGAACCCAAAAAAGTGTTTTTCTGGTGATGTCTGTCCGGGTGTCTGTAAGGATGTGTACAGAGCTGGAGACCATATCAACCGTCCGATTTTGATGAAATTTGGTATGTAGGTGTAGTTCTGGAATATCTCCAGGAGATTTTAAATTTTTTTAAATTTTTGATTTGTAAGGGGTTTTATCCACCAAAAATGGCCAGAAAACGAGAAAAATCTAAATTTCTCAAAAACGGCTCTAACGATTTTGATAAAATTTGGCTTAATTGTAGCCCTTAATGTACCCTACCATATGCAAAAAACCGCATCTTTCTAAAAATTTTCGTTTAGGTAATAATAATAATAACTGATTTTTGTGGGTTTTTGGCCAAAAAGAGCGTTGTTTTTCAAAAATTTTCAAAACCTTTTTTCGTGCATCCATACAGGCCTAATTGACATGTTTGGTGAAAATTTGTTCGAAATCGATCGAATAGTTTAAATAATAATAATAATATAATATGGGATGTGTGTTACATTCATCTAATATTTTCCATGTTAACATTTTCCTACTTTTGCAATTATAAATAACCACCTCCTATGCTACTCTTGGGAAGTTATAAAGTTTCCACTGGGAGAAAGTATGTGGTAGTTATCTGGTACCGTTTATTTAAATACATATGTTGGGACCGATATATTTTTTGGTAAAAGTTGTTTGGAATAAAAGTAGGAATTGCTCCCTAGGGACATGTTCAGAAGTACCTTAAAAGTAAACACCACCAAATTAAAAAAAAAAAAAACGATATTTGATGGGTTCCTTTTTTTAAAAGGAAAAATGGGACCCTTAAAGTATCAATAGCCTGTGACATTGAATTATTTCCATAATGGGCGAAGGTAAAAGGTATTACAATTAAATGTGTTATTGTTATAAACATGATAACGCACGCATGTTCTAATAATTACAAATAAAAAAAATATATATTTTTTACTATGTATTTTGGAGGGCCAAATTTGTGCGCCCCAAGAAAATATTTTGTGATAGTTACTGCTGTGTGTCTTATCATTTGAAAGGGTACATTTAAGGATATCAAGCATATTTTTTTTTTAAATGTTCACCCAGAAAGTTTTCAAGTACTCCTGAAAATGTCGATAAAAAAGCATTCCACGCCTTTATTAAGAGTACAGCAGCTAAAATGGATTTGTATTTTTTTAATCAGTGGAGTTAGGAGAACTTGCGTACTTTACTGGAAAACTATAGAACATCTGAACTTTCTTAAAAAAGTGATGAACATATACTTGATCAGAAAGCCGTAACCAATATGTACGAAAATATTGCAGTATGTTTTGAAGTATGTATAGTGCTCATCCTACGATGAAGGTCATTTGGTTTAAAGTTGTAGTAAATTTAATTGGCTTCCTTTTAAGCACAAAACTTTTTTTCCGTCAGTTTGAAAAAAGTTTTGGTCTTGACGAGATTCGAACCAGCAGAGTCCATCATCATAGACTTACGCCTTAACCGGTTAGGCCACGAACTCATTGCTAGTTTAGTATATTTGAGTTGGGTGTATAAGGGTAACAGATTGTCCTACGTCATATACTTGATGTTAACACAATGTATAGTTTAATTGGTAATACCTCTGAAATGGACATTGTGCTTCCTCATTTCGTAAGTTGTGTTAAAAAAGTTTACACTTTTCCCGCTTGGTCTTAAGCACGCAATTTACATTTTTTCTATTTAAGGTAAGAAACTATTTAAATCGATGCCACCATAAACCCAAAGCCATAATGAAAAATCATTTTATTCAGACCCTTTCAGTATAAATGGAAAATCACTCGTTTTATTAGAAAGTTATTAACACAGTTTTTGATATCAGTACACTGTAACATTGTTGTACAATAATGAAATCCAATAAGACAATGCAACGTGGAATGAACTTGGCAATCGGTAGTCCAGTGTCTAGTGGACAGGTGAAATACCGTAGTCCGTGCTTTCATTGAAGGATAAGGAATTCTTTATACCAACTCAAGCACACATGTATGGAGAACAATGGCACCTTGTACACCTCAATAATTAGGACACACTATTGTGCTCTACACTACATCCTCAGGTTTTTCTCCAAGATACAACGATTTAAAAGGTCATGGCGACTGAAAGAATGTCAAGATTGGAAAGCCACAGCGAACAGGTAGACTCAGACCTCCTACACTTGAACTTAACCCGGATTTCTTTATAAATAACACCGCTTAACTTTAGCACAGGTTTGGAACTCTTGTTTAGACTTTCTTAGTGTTATTGATTAACACAATTAATCTTGTAAGGTCAAACAGTGGGGATCATATGTTGACATGGTTCCTAAATTTAATGGTCCTATAAATTGTACTAGAGCATATAACCTGTTGCAAATACATTGTTGGAATATTTACCCATTTATAACCGTTCTTTAAAATAGGAAAATGTAACCCTTGTAGTCTGAAAATTTTTTGTCTGTTGATTTTTCTCTAAACCGATAAAGGTACCAACATAATTGACATCTTTATAAAGCAAGTTAAACTTCTATAAACGGAATTTAAAAATAAATATTTTAAATTATTTTTACTGAAAATTTAAGGGTAGGAGTAAGGCTAAGTCAAACAAAATAATACATTCATGTGTGTCATCGCTTGAAAATGTTGTTTAAGATTTTCTGATTTATAGTTTAAATTATATTCATAACAATTCTGCCCAACCCCTATTAGCTCTTTATATTTAATATAGCTAATATTTTGAAAATGAAAAGAACAGTGTTTAGAATTTTTAGGAAACATATGGCTCGTCTAAACTTTTGTCAAAAAGGTTTGAAAAATGTCTTTCTCTTCATATTATGTTCTTTACAATACCGTGAAGGTTTATAAAGTTTATTCACTTTTTACGAATTGCTGATATATATGCAATATATAGTTTACCTTATATAGTAGTCGGAGCAATTCTTGATATTTTTGTAGTTACACTACAGCGCTGTTTCGCCGTTCACAGCCGGCTTCGTCAGGTGTAGGGCTCAACACTTAAATAAAACAATACACAATAACACTGAACACACACGATAACACGACACAAAAATACAAAGTTTTATCGGATAACTCCTCGTCAAATGTTTCATGAAATAAACATTTGTGTGGCCACGACATAGTTACTGTGCTTCCGAACGGGAACTGAAGAAAAAATTGTATGTGAATTGGTAATAGGTCAGCTGTATTTGTTTGTTTAGAGATTAGAGATTAAGTCATAGATGGGGTTAGCTGCAAAGGTCAATTTGTCATTCAGGAGTACGTTAGGGTTTTCCTTCTGGGAAGTGTAAATGCTATATTCCTCCAATACGTTGAGACGACGGCCTTTCCTTTCTTTATGGATAATGGTCATGTTAGTGTTTATATCAGTTTAGGTGTGGTTAGTGTCAATCAAATGTTCGGCATAACTAGATCTGATTCTGGAGAGGGGGTTTTTATGAGTAGGCAAATGTTCTTTAAATCTTTTCGCAAAAGATCTGCCGGTTTGGCCTATGTAAATTTTATCGCAGTCGTTACATTCAAGCCTGTAAACACCACTATTGTCATATTTGTTTACGTTTTTTATTTTTGAGTTGGTGTTAAGGAAGTTACCCAGATTGTTGGAGGTGCGGTATGCGATATTAAATCCATGTTTCCTGAATATGTTGTTGGTGGGACGGTCTAGAATGCGATTGAATCTCATAGGTATAAACTTTTTATTGTTTTCATTAATTGTCTGTTGGAATCTGTTGTTGCGATTGTTGATCTTCTTTCTGTGCTTAAATATCAGTTTATCCACTATTTCAGAGTCGAAACCGTTCATACATGCTATTTGTTTTATGATTGAAATTTCCTTCTTAAGATCGTTGTATGCGGCTAATTTGTGCGAATGGGGGTGATTGGAACTGTTATGTATGGTGTGGTCAGTTTGAGTTGGTTTCCTGTATATTTTGAATGTGTGTTTGTTATCTTTTCTGGATATTGTAAGGTCAAGGTAGTTAAGGCTATTATCAGATTCTATTTCAGAGGTGAATTTTAATAGGGGGTGTAAGTTATTCAAATATTTAGTGAACAAATCTATTTGTCGCCTTGTGCCATCGGACAAACATATTATATCGTCTACGTAACGGTGGTAATATACGATGTTTCTGGAGAATCTATTGATTGGGTTCATAATATGGTTAATTTTAATTTCATTAAGGAAGATTTCAGCCATTATGCCAGATAAAGGGGAACCCATAGCCAACCCTTTATTCTGTAGGAATATTTCATTGTTGAAATCAAAATAATTTTGAGAAAGACAGATTGACAGTAGGTTAACCAATTCATTAATAGCTTCTTCTGATAGGGTGCTGCTTTTAAGTCTTTCCTTTAGTATCCCAATTGTTTCTTTTATGGGGATATTAGTGTAGAGGTTAGAGATGTCAAATGAAACTAATGTGTGTCGGGGTAATATTTCAATTTTGTCAATTTTGTTAATTAAATCTATACTGTTTTTTAAACTGTGGTTTTGTTCAAATTTTATTTTATGTTTAATGGTTCGTTCAAGAAATTTACTTATTTTATATGATGGCGCGTTGGTGAAATTTACTATCGGTCGAATGGGTATATCATCCTTATGTATTTTAGGCAGGGCTCTTAAAATGGGTGCGGAAGAGCGTCCCTCTTTCTCTTCATACTGTACTACTGTGTTTGGGAGTTGTCACCCCAACCGTCAATGTTATTGATACCCGGCATGGTTATTGTTAGTGGTTAGATATTGAGTTGTACATATTCAGTGTACAAAGTTTCAGTGAGTGGTTGTTTTTTAAATTTGTTGAAAAACTTTCGGAATCTCAGGCGTTAAGATACCTTTACTCACATAAACATACACATTTCCAAGGATGCTAGGCAGTGAATATAGAATAAAACATAAACTTCAATTTCATAAAACACTTTACTAATTACACCCACACTGGAGTAAAAGTCAACACTGAATAATTAAATTAATATGTAATGCAATTTTAGTCTTCAGGGTTGTATATTTCAAAGAGCATTTATATAAATAAATTACCTCATTTTTCCGTCAAAATAATCCTTTAGTAACCCAGGTGGGCTACTGGTTCCATCAAATCCAGAATTCTTTTACTATAGATGAACAATCGGTTGAGTCACCATCACTTGATACAGTATGAAACTTGCAAAGGTCCTAAAACAAATTATTATTGTAATTAAAATTAGTAAAAAAATATATATAAAATATGGGTTAATTTTAAAAGTAACAACCAACTGTTACATAGGATCTACGTTGTTATGTTAGAAATTACATTAGAACTATAAATAAAACTATTTAAATCTTAAAATTAGTTAACAAGAAGAAAACAGTACGGACCAAACTTAAAACTATGCATAACTATACACTTTGTGTATAAAATAGACCACCAATAAATACAAACTGTAATACTAAAACTACTAAAATATAATAACAAAATAACAAAAACAAACCAGATCTCTGCATGCACAAAATAAATATATCGAGCTTGACTCCCAAGGAAATATTATTATAAGAATTAAAACACAGACGCAATTCTCTTAAAGCTACGTGTATTACTTAGTTTTAATTTAGTTGTAGATCAAATGTTACTGAAGATGACCACGTTGTCTTTGAAACGCTTTTGACGAAAAAACTTATTTTTGTGAGAATTGTATTTTTATTCTTATAAACACAAAATAAAATAGAGTACATTAATTTTACAAATGTTTATGAGCTTTGAAAAGCTACCTAGTTGCTCTTTATTTCCAGTGAAATTTATTGCACTGACTTGTAATAAAATGTTCACCATTAAGTGAAGCTGAAATTTTTATAAATTTATCAATCTATGTAAATGCATATATTACATGATTTGTTTATGTGTTGTAAGTAGTAAATTTTTGACTGGGGACGAAGGATGTCAAACTTTGAATAATAAAAATTAACACATTTACACATTATAAAAACGATTACGGAAAATGTTTACATTTAAATAAATTATTTAAATATATATATATATATATATATATATAATAATTAAGTATTATTTATTTTTCTAAAATATTTTCACTTAGAAACAATTTACCTGTTTAAATATTTAACCATCGACTTCCAGCATTTGTTGAAGGTTAGTGTACGAAAAAACTAAGCAAAATACAAAATAATTCGTCTATCTTTTATAGTTAACTTTTAAAAATGCGGCTTCCTTTGCAGTGGTATTCCTCAGCAGGCACTTTATGCACAAATCATATAAACTAAATATAAATAAACACAATTCCTTAGGTAATATCATACATACTAGCATACACTTAGATTTTTATAAACCACGGTACATATAAACAGATATAATCACATTCATCTCAAACTAGATACTGCATAAAACATTCACTACATAGGAGTATTAAATAATCCATCATAAGAGTCGAAAACCCGAAGCAAAACCAAAAGTTCACACTATTTAAATTTCATAAAACTCAATGTTCGTAAAACTGTACTCCACAAGTGTCATGTTTCGGGTGGTTACTGTAAACTCTGTTTCTTAAGATGACGGTTTATTGTCGAAACAAATAAGTCCACCTGGGTTACTATGCATTCTTTACGAAAGTAATTAACATACATATTACATTCATTGAATAGTTAATATTAATCATTAGTTTAACTAGATGTGATTATTATTAGCGAATTTCCATAGGAAAAATGAGCTATTGCAGTGGCCCTGAGTGCAATGAGCACCGATATTGGTCCCGAGAACATGTTTTGTGATGTCATTAAAAATCATATATATATGTATATATGTGTTCGCACTCTAGCGGCCGCATTTTAAGTACGATTTGGTTCAAATTTTGTACACATGTTGGTTGTCTACGTCGCTCAGACGAGTTCGCTAGCAAAAAAAAAAAAAAAAATACAACATTCGGAAACACGTTTTTTGACCGGATGTAACTATTTTCTTGAGATTTTTCCTACGAGAATGAATTAGTTTTTGAGTTTTTTCTACAAATATAAATGCAGGATTTAATCTGCACGTTTTGTTTTTTTACACGATCTTATAGCTCGCTTGGTTCCCCCAAAATCGATCAAAACGTAAAATACCATAGAAGTGCCCGGTTCAAAGCCATGTGGTGGATCCTACCGTGGGGTTGGCGTGCGAAGCACGCAATGCATTGTGAATCGAATATACTCCCAATACGGAGGTTGGCGTGCGAAGCACGCAATGCTTTGTT
>JAGFPH010000435.1:0-27644 GCA_018207615.1 Philaenus spumarius | reverse complement strand
AGATAGCACTAAATAACTCAATTCCAACACAGTCAACGGTAGCATAGAGGTCAGTATCCCCGCCTGTCACGCGGGAGACCGGGGTTCGATTCCCCGCCGGGGAGGAATATTTTTTTGTACAAAAAACTCATTGCAACTCCAGAAATAGGTAAGATAGTTCAAGTTTGATATAAGCGATGTGTATGTTACGGTTTACAAGTGTACCAAGCACCACGATTTTATTTTAATAATTTTCAAAATGGCGGCAGTTACGAATGTTTAAAGTGGAATATCTTGAAAACCGTTAACATAACAAAAAGTGTACAAGAGACAACACATTTTGTTTTTAACGTCAGACAAAATGGCTTTTTTCGTTTCTGTAGGTCAAAGCATAACTGAGTTATCTAGAAAAAACTGAAATCATAATTTCTTGGTAATTGTCTACAACATCAACATTATCCTAAAACCAACATTTTTTGAAGTAACTAACCTAATGTTGTAACTTATGTTAATTTTGAGTACATGGTGATACCTCTATAATGGACATAAATAAATTAGCTATCTTGGTTGATATGATAATGAATGTAAATGCATTAAAGAAACGCGTGTTGTTTCAGTATATGCCTAACCAAAATTATATTTTTTAATTTATTATTAGACTATAGACAATCATTTTTATGTTATTTTTTAGATTTTATTTTAAATGGGTCAAGGTAAAAATAATTCTCAAATTTCAGATTAAACCAATATAACCAACGATTTATATTCATGACAGTTTTCACTTCTGATGGCAGTCCCACGACTGCTTTCTTTATTTTAAATATAAGTATTTGATTAAAGAACAAACGAAATATTAATTAATTATTTTAAAAAATACACAATAAAGAAAAAACTAAATAAAAAAAATTAAACAAATACCATTTAATATACATAAAAAATGTCCTTTAAACAAAATAAAAAATCGATTAAAATTGTATTATAATTTTTGAAAATGTTACGTATTTAAATAGCTTTATTTAAATACTACAAAAACACTTTCTCACGCTGAAATCATTCAATCTAAATAAGCAAATACAAATGAAGGGGTAATCCTTTGTTTATAAAAGAAGTATTTAATAAAGCGAAGGGCGTTCGATCTCACAATAAAAATAAATTGAGAATAAACAACTCTACTCTAAAACAAATAAATTGTATATCGCACAGATAAATTCACAACAGACGTGATCCGTCTCGTGGTGTGAAACGGGATATCTGGTATAGACGAAATTCCAGTCTTTGTAATTTGACGCTCGGACATTGTTTGGTTAAGGAATTGACGTTGTAAATTTACCTAAGTGGTGTCGTGTGAATTTGAATCCGCGATTGTATCTCATCATTCCTGAACCAGTCATTGGAGATTTAAAATCTATCACCTGTTTCCGAACAGTCGAACAGTTAAGTGATGTTGTAAAGAACGGATACAGGTCTTGTTATTTCGTGGTTCTAATTACTTTCTTACTAGTTTTACACGTGTGGACATTGGAGAAAACACGTCATTAATCTGATTTCTATTTTATTTTCTGTGATGAATCTTCTAACCTGACTTAGATTGATATTTTAAAACTATTCGTTTTATAATAAGTTTACTATCAATGTATCACAACTTCATAAACTTACATTTGAAAACCCCTATAGTTCTTAATTTTGGCAATTATTATAAACCCAAAAGTTGTTTATGTATGATTAGTCAAGTAGTGTAATACTCTTTATTTAAATTTAAATCGCTTTTAGACTATGCAACTTATGGCGTCACAGGCTAGTTTGATTGAGTGACGCCACTATATATGTTTGTAAAATGTTTAGTTCACTGGTGGCGAATAAAGATGCACGCGCTAATTACAACGTTATGCCATGAAACTCATAATCCACGCTTAAATGTTATAAGAAGTTAAGTGTGTGTGCTTAGGTTCGTGACGCTACTAGCTTCATAGCGTACATTTAAACACAATGACCCAACTACTTACAAAAGTTGCCTGTGTAATTACTAGGGCTTCCACTGATTTGACCGATACAACTCTTAATTCCCCGGTTGCAACGCCAGTTACACTAAATAACTCTCAATTTAAAAGTTTAAAAAAAATTGTTTTGGAGATTTAGACAATTATCTTGGGTTTTACATTGCTATACAAACTGCAAAGCAATACTATGCAAATTTTAAATTTTAATTTGGAATGCATTTTCCAGTGCTATAAAAAATACTTTACATAAATTAATAAAAAACAGATTTCAACTTTTCTAGAGCCAAAATAATAAAATTAACATAATTTAAGACAATTATTCAATAATTTTGAATATTAATTACATTACCCATTGGAGTACATACACACAAAAGACTTAAGAAAACATATTTCATGTGAATTGACAAATTATAAAATAATACACCATTCTGAAATGAGAATGAATAACAAACACTGCTTTTAAAAGAAATTGTTTCTCAGTCAAAAGCCAAGCTTAAAGAACACATATTTGTTCCAGATCAATTAAGAAACTAAATTTTGTACTCTTTAATCCAACCAATTACATAAGCAAAGTCTTTGCGACAAAATTTACTTACTTCAGCAAATTAATTCCCGTATAAATACTGTATAACTTACCTTTAATTCCTGCATAGGCATATCACATTAACACAGTAAAAACATACACTTCGTACTAACATGTTTCGAGAGCAGTTTTCAATTTAAAAAATTGTGATACTTCTTAAATTAGTGTTCTTAAAGGCTATGTGCTTTTACCTTATACCTCAGAATTAAAAGAATTAGACTACAACCCTTTTATAAATTTTTTTAATCAAATACAAATTTATTATTTTAAATTTATTTTTTTAGGGTTTTACGTTAAAAAAATTAATGCGTAAAAAATATAAAGCCTTCTTAATAATTTAAAGTTATTTTCCAAATTGTTCATTTACAAATAGAATTCGAAACGAGGTATTATTAACGAATGTTTCAACGATTTCGCGGCTTGCGATTCAAACCGCCTTCAACGCTACTAATCAACCTACAAAAGTCACCTCGTGCACTGCATCATAGATCATCAATAATAAAATAGATCATGCATGCATACAAGGGCTGTGTGCCGAAAAAAAGGTTGTCGGGAAAATAGTGCATGATCGCGCCGCGAGGTAGCGCTAGGGAGAAAAAAAATCATTGCTAGCATTGGTGTTTCACACCGCTTCCGTAGTTTCCCCAATAGATAGCGCCATTATCGTCGAATTTCCAGTGGAACGAAATATTGCATTGGATCGGAGTTCTATAAGGTTATCCAAATGCAATGACTGCATCTATTAATGGTCGTCAGAGTATGGGAACGGATAGTGGGCGATTAGCAGACGCTGAGACTTATATTTTCAGTCCAGCAATGCCGTCACCCCGATTCTCCCCATGCCACCACAAGATCACTGACTGTACTTGGATCAGTTTTATTAAAATCACTCTGTAACTCTAAGTTTTAGCCAGGGTGAAAAAGGCCTTAACTTTATAAAAGAATCACAGTTTTGAAGCATAGTAGAAATAATTATTAAGATTTGTTAACTACGTCTGGGTACTTTAATACCAAATTAGTAAATACAATTTATTATGAATTTTTAAATAATCCTTACTTATTAAAATGTCGATGTCGATGCTTTTGGGTTAGAAAAATACTAAATGATATCATTTGTCATTTAATCCGTTACTATCAATTAAAATAATAATTATATCTACAAATCACAACATCATAATAATTGTCAGGAAATTTAATTAATTAAAACGTTTATTTATCTCCGTAACACGCACAAATACATCTAATATATTTAAAAACTCGTATGTCATAACCAAGCTTTGTATATTTTCGTAGTTGGCAAGGTATAAATACGAATGACCTTTTACCCCGCGAGAGTATTAATAATGTAATCCATGTTTTAACATAAATAACAAAATAATCCAACTTGTATCGCGTTTATAAATAACGACTCCGTGTTTTTCAAAAGCTCAGAAGCTATAAGAAGTTATTCCCGGAGTCATTAGCGCTATTTGACTGAGTATACGTATTTATCGTATACATAATGCTAGTGGTGTTATTGGTTCGTACGGGTATCAATTATAAGTTGTCCGAGAGAACGTGGTCGGACTGCATTCGCTACCGCTCGCGATGATGCAATCTTAACCTTTAACCGGCCGAGTATCGAGGAATCAATAGGAGCTACTTGCGCCCGAACAGGTTCCAAATTGTAGCGGTCTTTTAGCCACCAACGCGAGGAGAGCCGCGGGCTTTACGGAGGACAATGGATACATAAATAATCAGGTATAGGTCCATACGACTCGACATGACCGCGCTCTTGTACTACGGGGTAATATTGAGTACAAGTTTTAATAAGTTTAGTTTAGGTCAATGGAAGTGTCGGTCGTGTTGGTAATGGGTCTTTGATGGGGTATTGTGACGTCATTTAACGTCTAAAAAGAATGCATTTCTTTGAAGCATACGCCGAACTGAAGTGGAGAAGACAACCGCGGACCTGAGCGGAACTTGTAGCCCATCTTTCCGAAAATTCCGTTCGGAACTAATCTGAAAATGTCTGATCGGACCGGCTTCGGAGAGCCATAGCTTCAGCTGCCCAGACCGAGCCTTACGCTTTTGTTTTTAAATGTACGGGTGTAGTTATTTCTATAGAATAACACTTGTCCCTCAATAAAAGGGACAGGTCTTTATAAATCGTTCATTCATTTCACTTTGTTGTAATATTACCCTTATGACAGAAGTTTCAATTTGCAATGTTTGTATTAAATATAGCCATCAGTGAAACTGGAATAGAGTTTGTGTATTAATAGTAAGTTTAGTTCGTAAACTAAATAAGACCAGTAAGTAAACTATGCAGTACTATAAGTACTTGTTAGCGAATTTCCATAAGAATAATGAGCTATTGCAGTGGCCTTTATGGTAAGATCCAAGGTCGGGAGTAGCAAATGAGCACCGATCATGGTCCCCAGAACACGTTTGGGGGTGTCATTAAAAATGATACAGATGTATATCTGTATACATGTGTTCGCACTCTAGCGGCAGCATTTTAAGTCCGATTTGGTCCAAATTTGGTACACGTGTTGGTTGTCTATGTCCCTCAAACTAGTTCGATAGCCAACAAAAATCCAGCAACCGGAAGTACGTTTTTTGACTGGAAGGAACAATTTTGAGATTTTTACTACGAGAATGAAATTTTTTTAAAGTCTTAAAAATACAAATGCAGGATGTTATTCTGCACATTTTGTTTTTTACGCGACCTTATAGCTCGCTTGGTTCCCCCAAAATCAATCAAAACGTAAAATACCGTAAAAGTACCCGGTTCGAAGCCAAGTGGTGCAAACTCACGAGGCCACTAGGCGCAAACAAATTCTACTAATATATTGCGTACTCACAGACAGCTGTTCAACGCCTTCGTGAGTAGACCTATTTCCCAAATTGTTGGTTGCAACCCTAAAACATAGGCCTATAAACTTAATTTTGGAAATTTGCTCAACTCACGTCAGCGGTCCAACTGCGTAGTAGAATTGTTTAACTATGCAGGTGCTATTTTCCTAACGTATATAGCATATCGTAGTCCTAATTAACTTTCTCAACCGAACCTTATTAAATTGTCAAACCCTTGGTAGTCCACTCTATTCATATTATCGGTTTCAACAAAAACTCCGGCAATCATCGCAAGTATTGAATTCTTGGATTTCAAATTGGCCGATGTCTGAGAGCAGTCAAACAATTTTATAAAAGGGGGAGTAGACAAAAGAACAGTTTTACAAGGGGTCACCTGTGGGAACTAGCGAGTTCTCAACTAAGGGGTGACGAAACACATATGGGGAGGGGGGGTGTTTCGGTATTTCGATTCAAAACTCATGATTTGGTTCATTAAAATCTAAGTAAAACATCGTGCATATTTTTATTTCTAACGAAATTGCTTCACTTAACGACCCTCTAACCAACGTCCTTTTTACAAGTTTTCTTTTAGTACTTAAACTCCGTTTTAAAAATATAATATTTGTTAAAGCAAAATAAGAATATTTATATATTTGAGGCTATATAATATATAACTTAGGTATGAGAAAATTAGTACTAATACGTTAATTTTAGCACATTTAAAAGTTGTATAATAGTTTCACTGTTTAAAAGATAATCAGGTTTTTAATGTTTTAAAATTAATTATTATTAGCAATTAGTAGGTTTACCCGTGGATTCGTTCCTATATATAAATAAATGAAAGGCAGAAATATTGTGTTAATAAGAGATCACTGGTGCAATACCGTAGGCATATAGTAAGTTTCGTCCAAATCAGTAAGTTTCATTTCCAGTCGGACTTTCATACATGATCAGATGAGCCAGTAAGCGCAAAACCAAGATTTCCGCCAATTTGTTTGAGTACATTTTACGTGAAATATTTTCTACGAACAATATTATATACATCATAGAAATGCATAAAACTTTCTCTCCTATAAATAACTTTTTTAGAGAGTAAGTTTTTAGACTCTAGCTTCACAGTTCCTTTCCGGTTTCTAGAATATTTTAGAAAATTATCAAACGTTCGGAAACAGGAAGTTCCGTTGATGGCCCAGAACATTCCGGCACATTCTATAACATTCTGTTTTGAACATTCCAGAATGTTCTGCAAACATTCTTAAAGCTTCCAGAATATTCTGCAAACATTCTTCAAGCTTCCAGAATATTCAGGAACATTCTTGCATGTCTCGGCCACTTCAGCGCTCTATTACCAGCTGCTTAATCGACTTACATAAAAAGTCTATTGGTGCGATACACTCATTTGACATCCACATCTTTGAACCCGGCAGTTCGGAACAGAAAATTAGTGGGTTGGAGGTGGTGGGTCTCATACCATTTAACTCTCATGGGGCTGCGGGGATGGGTTACGGAGTCATAGTGGCTCTCAATGACAAACCATACTTTCATTTATTATATACGTATGTTTATTTTTACATCTCGGGTCTAGTTTTTTTTTAAATCTCGGGTACAGGGATCCTTCTTATTATTTTTCTTTTAAAATTTACTTTTAAGTTAGATGATCAACAAAGGCTGTCCTATACTTTTTTGTTTTTGTACGTCATTCGGTAGAGAACTGCGCAATGTTATTCGAATGCATAAGTTCACAAGTGTCCTCAACAAGGCCCAGCGCCGGCCCAAATCAAACTGTGCCCGTAAAATTTAGTTTACTTTCCGAATGCTGTCTAAGGAAACATTATCAAGGGCCAGTTTCTCAAGTTGGTTATGTTTTTAACTATAAAAGACTTCCAAGTTGCACTCAAGTTATTCGTCAGACCGAAAGTTAAGAAATTATTTTGAATATCTTTTTTTAAACATTCCCAATTTTGTAAGTACCTAGTAAAATAAAAATGTATCTCTTGCATTGTATAAATTTGTTGGTTTTGGTTTCTAGTTGTTATTTCGTTTTGTTTTTCGTATGTGTTTTCACATAAGAAAAGTAAAACGACTTTTAATAATTTTTTTTATTAAGATGTTAAAGTAAATACGAATCTGTAATATATTTGGTTTTATCATTTTACAATAAACCTATAACAAACTTACCTCATGCATACGACAGTCTAATGTATATTTCCTTTGATAATATTGGATCTTGATATTTTGGACACAATTGGATTTGTAAAAACTGTGAAAGAAAATGTACAGTTGGCAATAACCAAACAGTCGGCCTAGCGGTGCCCGTAAGATAGCCCGAATAAGTGTGATTTCTAGTGGGGTAATGCTAGCACGGTCAACACTCGGCCACATGACTCAATATAGCATTCCTACCAACTTACATAAGACGCAAAACATGAATTTAAATTTAGTTATTTGAACACGGAAATAGTCGTAATGTATTTTATTTTCCAAAGTTTAAACATTCAATATTTCTGCAAAATTCACTGTGCAACATAGGCGTAACTAGGACGACCATATGGGGGGAGGGGGGGAGTATGGAAAATGTTTAAAAATTAAGATGCAAAATAATGCACGATTTAGGCTTCCCAAAAATATTTTAAAATGATATAAGTATGTATAATTTTCCACTTCTAATTAATTGTGATTCAGGCCTAATTAAGAATAGCAACCATGACTCATCCCCCGCTAAATATTTCCGTGCGCTGACTAACCCCATAGGCTTGGAACAAACTCGGCGTTTTTTTGTCTGCTGCGGATTAGTTACCGTCGCCGCTCATAAAATTGACAAATGTGCACACAGGGCGGTAAAATTTCCGACGCCGTCTAAAAGCCTCATTGGGATTCTTTAAACTGAAGTGTCTAGTTCATCAATCACGAAGTGTGTTATGTAATTTATTATTTCGTTTAACGTTTTATTGATATGAACAGTTCTCGCTTTATTGTTATTTCAACCCCGATTGAAAAGGAAGCAAGAAAATATACTTATTTGGGTTCATACAATCAATAAATAAAAGATGATTTTGGAGCATTCTACACTGTGTTTCCTGATTTGAGGAACTAGAAGAAGCATTTATCAATTATTTAAGACACAACTGAAGGATAGTATTCTACGAAAAAAATACTAAAATAAAGAAAATGTATATGCATTTGGTCACGTTCGCCACTGTTTCGGGGGAGACGGTGGAAAATCCGTCGATTGTAGTGGCAGCGAGTGGCTGCACAATGTGCACAGCTACCGTCAGCGGTAAGTAAACCGATCGTTTATTTTTCCGATCAATGTGTATGCTCTGATACTCTCCTTTGCGCCACTGTTGATATGATGGCGTCGGCAAATATACCGTGGTGGACGAAAACTCCGTGTGTGTTCCAGGTCATGCACTATACTGCATTGTATATAAAATAAAATGCCAGTGCCCAAATCGGTCAAAATTAATGTCAGCAATATGTCAATTAATATATTGATAATTTATTGTAACTTGACATTTGCATAGATGTTGAAAACAAGTTATTCTTAAGAGCGTATTTTAATGTAAACAAAGTACGAAATATTTTTTACAATGGGGGGGGGAGGTTATAACCCCCAAATCCCCCCTGGTTACACCTATGCTGTGCAAATATTGCCCAAATTGAAATTTGCGAGAAATTCAAGCCTGATAGTTCTTTAAGACGATAGTCTAGTGTCTCGAGTGCTCAAGTATTTCTTTAATGAAAAAATCTACCAACAGCATTCCTCAAAGTTGATGTCGTTCAACAACCTCGAAGGGGTTGTTTGAAAGGTGGTGCACACCCTTAATGTTTTTTTCAGTAAAGTTGTAAATTTAATCTTTATGGAATTAATATGAAAAGGGTAACTAGTTTAAGTCTAACAGCGTCCAGTATTATTAACTTGAACAGCTTCTCCGCAAGGAGTATACAGTTTCACTTTCCACGTTTTTGCCGTTTGAATTGGCGACATTTCTTAGATAGTACTTCTTAGTATAGTACTAATATCTGAGTATTTGATGTTTTTTCCGTGCTGTATGGGTTTTAGTCGAATACAAGAGTACAACACAAGACATGCATTTCACAATGCGTGACACAATTCACGCCCTGACGATCTTGATATACTAAAATCGGTGTTGCAATATAAAAACAAACGAAAATAAATAAAAAAATTGAGTAACTTTTAGGCACGACCGGGATTAAAACATTAAATGCGACCACAGACAAGAAACCATTGGCTACCTGCTAGGTATTGATTAATGGCTGACTGGTTGTACCAAATCAGTGGTTAATCACAACTCCAAGACTCCCGGCTATCTACAAGCTCTCAGACATAATGCTTTATGTATTGTTCGTGTTATTTGTAGTGTGTCTTTACTGGTTTCAATACGAGAGGTCAGATTGGATCTGCTGACCGGTCCTCTTGCTTAACGAAGGCTACTACACATTTATAATCTGTACACTTAGTGTCTAAGTGTGAAATATGTAGTGTTTGGTAAAGACTCACATTTATTTTAATGAAGTTTTTTTATAAAGACTCTGTTGAAAGTTTTCAATTTGTTATTTGCTATTTTCTTTGTGTTAACGATATTGAAATAGGAATAAGATATTGTATTACGTCTTTCAAAGCATTACAATGCTCAATTTTCTTACAACTTCTAGGCTTTGGAGTACGTTATCTAAACAAATATTAAAAGCTTCAATGGGCGAATTCAGTTTAGAAGGAATTGAGGTTTAGTTTTGTGTTTGATTCTGAGAAAACTGGGGCATCTAGATTAATTAGAGGAAGGAATAGGAAATTTTATGATGGTTGATTTTTTGTACTATTATTATACAAGGTGTCAAAAAAGTCTGGGTACGGCTTAATATCTCAAAATGTACGAATCTTATGAGATAGAAATAAAAGCAGTTATTCACAACCATAAAAGAACCACTTTTTGGTGAGTTTGAAATTTGTGTCCGCCATCTTCGAAATTTGCACATCTATATCTTTAACCGATTCAAAATGGCGGTCAAAAAAACGAAATCGTGTTTTCCGATTTTGCCCCACATTGCAGTACTATTAAAAATATATTAATTATTGTTCTTTCTGGATTCAGAATTAAATAAGCTTTCAAACGATATGCCACTCAACGCTATTTGGGAGTATTTAAACAATTTTAGTTACAGCCATTTTGATTTTTTCAAAATTGATTTCGAGTGGTTGAATTAAATAAAGTTGCGTAGCATATCGTTTGAAAGCTTATGTAATTCTGAATCCAAGAAGAAAAATAATTAATATATTTTTTTAAATAGTATTGCAATGTGGGGCAAAATCGGAAAACACGATTTCGTTTTTTTTGCCGCCATTTTGAATCGGTTAAAGATATAGATGTGCAAATTTCACAATTGGTTTTCTCTGGAAGTTCTACATTGAAATGATGTATCACATGACCACCTTCCTATTTAAAAAAATGAAGTTCATTCCAAGATGGCGGATCCAAGATGGCGGACAAAAATTTAAAAGTAGCTAAAAAGCAGTTCTTTTATGGTTGTGAATAACTGCTTTTATTTATATCTCATAAGACTCGCACATTTTGAGATATTAAGCCCTACCCAGACTTTTTTGACACCTTGTATAGGCTATGTTTCATACTGCAAATCATTTTCTCATGTTATGTTGTTTCGTTTTTGTAAATTTAATTACATAGTTTTAGGCAATGTTTAAATATATTTCTTTCTTGTAATCAAATGTTTTATTTACCATCTACTTTTTATTTAAAGGAAGTACAGTTGCTTCACTTTAAACTGGTTTTAAATATTATAAGTAACACGTTCTGCTTTTGAAATAACGTAAGTCATCATGTATTCATAATTATTCATTAATAATTTTATGCACAAAATTTAATACAAAATATGCTTGGTAACAAGAGGGCGTATCCACGAAACATTGTTGTTTTAAAATAAAGGGGGAATTATTGTGTACTTTTCTAGCAGAATCTAAGGAACATATAAAGGCGTATGTCTAATTGATTTTATAGAAGAGTTTGGGGTTGGCTACATTTTTATCTTTGTCGTTATTAAAATATGGGCGTTTGTACAGTTGTTCTGTTTTGTTATTAAATTGTGTTTACACCAATAAATAACATAAAGGCATATCTTTAGATATGTAACTGAATCATCTGTACCATATAACCTAAACCTAGTTACGCCTCTTTGCGCCATACCTATTTGCAAGTTTAATTCCTTGTTTACAGCTTTATTAGCCTGTTAACAATGTTATGTGAATGAGATTTGTGTTACAATTATTATTTCTGAACTAAAGTAGTCATTGTTTATATTTGCATTTCGTTATTTTATATATTTAAAATAGTTGTATGGTTAATTTAATTAAAGATAATAATAAGATTCAGAGTACTCTGTGTTATTTTGTCTTTCAGAATCCATGTGAAAATAAAAATAATAATCAAGTGTCTCTTAAATTCGAAACAACTGCATTAATGAAAGTGAAAGTACTGTTAGTTTAATTAACAACTTAACTATGTCTGATATTGCAGAGATCTTAATAACGGTGATGGTGAATATTTTATCAGAATCTGAAAACAGGCATAGCCTACCCAAAGTAATTGCTCGTCAATTCCGATACTTGATGATGAATATAACATATCCGTACCTGAACAGATTCAAGATTCCATAATTGTATTGAATTAAGTATAGAAAAGATAAAAATTAGTGAAAATAGCGATAGTTTAATGATTTTAGTTCAGTTGATTATGATTTTTCCATAAATTTTTTTTTAGTTTAACGTGAAAAATAAAATTTTACATAGTTAAAAACCGAAATAAATTTGGTTGAGTTATTCTGTTGATAAGTCGCTCTATTTTTTGTTGTTGTTAGTTTTATTGTGCATTAATCAACTTATTTTGCGTTATTCAAGTGTTTATGTGTTACATAAATTTTAATTACACTAAGTAAATAGAATTAATTCAGGTTCTACAAATTTTCTTTTAGAGTTATGCACACAGTAACATATTCTCTTACAAAACTATTAGACTCAAAAGGGCATAACTCTGTACCTACCTTTTTAAAATTATAAGCACTTTAAAATTTTGAAGTTTGAAGATTTATTAAGCATATATAATAACACCTAACGTTTGCAGAGCAAAATGTATAATCACATTATGGAAGGTAATTAATGAAATAAATATATAAAACAGTAGGCCTATAGTTCAGTGTGATTTCTGCAAAATATCTGTTTTGATATACGCCTTTATCTTAATAAGCATAGGCCTACTTATATATTATCACATTATAACAAGTAACTAACTTACTAACTAACAGACTAACTTATTTAAGAAACTAGAAACAATGTCAACAATGACAACAATGTCAACAATGTCATCAATGACAGTAATGACTACAATGTCAACAATGGCGTAAATAGATTCCTAAAAGAATCCTTTGCAGGTTGACAATTTACAGAAGCAGTTTCAGTATAACTGAAAATACTAAACAATACATAACAAATTCACTTCAAATGCACAAACTCGTCAATCGTTATATATTTACAATGTTGTTACACTGAAGTTGTCCTTATATATTTTCTTAGTGCAACTAAGTGGTTTATTATTATCTGGTCTACAGAATTAAATTCTCCAATGTGGAAATATAACCGTTGAAAGAAAGGACACGGTAACATTCGGAAACACGAAACATATGTTTATACATTCACTATGAGATGCGATTCATAAAGTCCTTTTAAATGCTACTAAAGAGAAGAGGGAGGATATAGACAGAGATTGGTCACCTATACCTAACAGTATATAATATTATACCGACACAGGAGTGAGGAGTAAGTGCAGGAGTATGCGGGGGAAAAGAAAGAGCGAAGTATAACTTTGGGAAAATATGCATTAGAGAAAGGCAGAGGTATTGGAATACGCATTACTAAGCCTAGAGATATCATAGTTAAGACAGGTTGCTAAAAAGTGCGTTAGCTCACACTAATTTTCCTCGTCATTAGTGCGGGATTGTCACTAGATCTTAGTTCAACTTTCTACCAGGAACGAAGTAGAGTTCTGGTGTATACAAAGTTAACAAAAAGGCGGATGAACTGGCATGGAAACTAGCGAGTATTAATTTAGACTCTTCGGTTAGGCCTTTGCAGAGGTCTCATTGGCCGTCGTACAGTGGCAAAAAATAAACTAAATTTATCCAAAGCCGGTAACGAAGTCTTCTTACCTATCTTCTTGGTAGATATTTTCTTCCTTCTTTCTATCTACTCCAACAATGCTTGTCTTTTTTCCTCCTTTTCCTCTTTTTAATATTTTATATCGTTATACGAAGACCATATGTTATACATAATTTGTGTGTTAGTTATTCAATTTAGATTTTTAAACGTTACATTTCAAAACAGTTTTTCTTTTAATAAACATCTATTAACATGTATTTTATTACTTTTTATAACACATTCTGAAATTAGCTACCAGTTATGTCTAGCACTTATTCCCTAATACTTTAAAACAAGTATAATAATGCGATTCTATCAGACATTCTCGTGCTCTAGAATTTATTTCAATTAGACATAAGTATTTGTAATAGTTTTAAAGACATTCATGATCAGATCATAAGATTATACAAGACCATTTGATAGACAGCCTATAAGCTGAAGTAAACACATCAACTTATTAAAATTACGTGGAGAAAGAAATATAAAACATTTCCGTAATAGACTAGATTAATCAATTTTGCTTTTAATTCTGCAATAAATAAACCATCACAGTAAGGAAGATGTTTCTCAACCTGTTTTCAACATAAATTGAATAAATTATCTTACTCTGTGATCTCGTTTGACATTTTCTTCTTTATAAAACCGTTGAGGTTACTATTTGTAACTTACTTTTAGCTTTTATTATTTTGAAGTTTTATTTACTCGTAATGTTACATCCATACTAACATAAGGAAGACCTTGCGTGCTTCACACGATAAACATCTTTCTTTGTACAAATTCATTTTGTATAATTTGTTTTTAATACAGGTGTAACATTAATCATGACTCTAAAACTAAGGTTGTACATTCTGTTAAATGTCTAAATCAAATGATTGATTTACGATATAACAGAATCTATAGTGAAAATTTAAAAAAAAATCCAGCATGACTTTCTAAATAGGCGTACTCATAAAAAACTTAACCTAAAAATTAAAGATACATTATTTTTTAATATAAAATCATCTGTTATAAAAAAATTCTAGAAATAACCCACATGCCATTATTGTACTAGTACTACACATATTCTTAGGTTTGAACTAGGCCTATATATTTTAAATGTACAAATATTTTAAATTCCGTTAAATCTTTAGGTTGTCGGTTAAAACTTACAGCTGAGATTATAATAATTGTAGTAATTGTTTTAAATTCTCCAGATGTGTTTTGCACCAGCAATAATTTGTTTTATTTGTTTTGTTATAAACAAAATAACATATATTCTATTTTTTGTATTTTTGTGAGGGGGTTGTAACCGTTTTAAATGTTCCGTTTTAAATTATTGGACAATTATAATGTCCTTTTGGTTTGATGTGCCACAAAATATAAATATACAAAGTTCACAAATAAAAAAAGGAGAAGGGTAAATTACTTTTTGAAATAACCATAATTGATATTTGTTAGTTGTCACAACAACATGCTGTAACGATACAGTACTATTTTTTGTACATACTAATTAATAATTAAGCTATGTTACTCAGGAAGTCTAAATTATCTACCAGTGAAAGATTTTTTCCAGTTATTTTCAGTAACATTTTAGATTACCCCAAAACGGCACAAGCAAACTTATAATTATATTTCGCTTCAAATGTTTCGCTTCGAATTGATGTGTGCTTGAGAAATGTGTTGTAAGAATTTGTATAACTCTACATAAGCTATAGATTTTTTGTGTTGGTAGCATTGGCGGATCCAGGGGGGCTGTGGGGGCTGAAGCACCCTCCTTTGGATTATTATATTTTTGTTTTGTTTCATTGTCTAAGTGGCACTCTGCTCAATTGAGTAGTCTCAGACAACACAACTTGTTTCGAATACTTCACCTACTAAATATTATCCAATCTCAATAAAATAAAAACCATTGAAAATGAAATGTTTTAAACTTTAATTTTTCTATCTTTTCTTCTAAAAGGTATATTTACTTATGTAATCATCTTTGTAAAATTGTAGTTGTCTAAATCAATAGATGCCGCGCTAAAAAGCATAAGGAAATGACGCAAACTCACTTTTTAAAGGCACATAACCGTAAGACAGACTTGTATTGAGAAGAAAATAAGGACACCTTTTTTTTTCGTCCAGATTTGAACTTTCTACCAAGATCTTCTAATCATTCGTCACTCTTATAGTTTCTTAGATATGCAGTTTTCTGTAAACCCTTGCAATTGGACAGTTTTTAACCAATGAGAAAGCACATTTTGCAATCGATGTATCGATTTTTATATCGATTTGAAGTGCAAGTTCTATATTTTCGTTTGATATAAGGAAAGTCTGGTTTAGTGTTCCGAAGCGTGAAATATATACGTTTTCAACGCTCTAGGTGCGTAGCCGTTACCTTTTCCCGTCTGGGTAGAACTGTATACTATACGTTTGTGAGAATTTTATTTAGTTGTCCTAATTTGTTGAAATAAATTAATAGAATAAGGCTATTTAATATTTTCAAGTATACAGTTCAATTCTATGCTTTATTCTCTACAATTTGTTATACTAAAATTTCATTTTTGGGTAAAGCATATAATCCTTAATTCCTATTAAAAATGGGTGCTCGTGACATAGTCTAAAAAGACGTTTTCAAGCACTGTATTACAAAAAATTATTCTCTCCCCCCCCCCCCCAAACGATCGGATAGGAGACAGCCCTTGAAAACCCACTGAAATCGTCCATGGTTGGTAGAAATCTCTTTCTCTGTAGATTTGAATTTGATAATTCCTAATCACAAAATTACGTAAAATAGAATAAACACCACCAAAATCACTGTTGCAATTATTGAGATTTGATGTTAATAAAACATAAAATCTTCAACTGTCTTGAAAACATTGAACTTTTGATAAGCATTTAGTATTTTGTATCAGCCTCCTCATAATGCGTTAGGTGCCATAGTTATGTTTCGCTAGAGTGTAGCCTACGTGTCTTGTTTTTTTTTTAGTGATTTTTGTGGTTAAATAGATTTTTCTCTAAAACCTTTACGCACTTCAGAAGATAATACTCAAGAGTCACTATGTACCGAATTTTGAGTATGTGTTTTTGTTTGGAATAAATTGTTTGATTAATTTTGTCTTTTTAAGCGTTAGAATGTATTGTTAATAACCCCTTACTTACTTATGAACCTAACACGTAAGTGGTAGACTAATGCATATATCCATTTACAAAATTTAGAGTTTGTAAATATTTTGGTTTGAGAGAAAAATATTTCTTACTTTTTGCGGTTTTTAGATATGGAATTAGCCAAACTCATTTCTTACCCAAGGCGGTTCTGGAGATTTTGTGATGATTGAATCAGTGAATCATGTCTCGCAATTACGATATAGATTTTATTAGTTAGACATCGCGAGGCTTTGTAGTTAAAACAGCTATCAGAATCAAAAGTTTAAAGCCTCCGGATCAAATCCGGGATAAAACGTTGGATATTAATTATTTCAAACCGATAATAGTCCTTCTGAACTTTCAACTTATGGGTCGGCTCTAGTAAAACAGAAAGCAACCTGTGACTCCAGCGTAGCGGCAGTAGGTTACGCGGACATTGCTCATCCTAAATCCATTTAAAACCCGCAATTGTTCAAATAGCGTTATTTAAAAAATACCAAATTCTTGGGGACAAAATTCTTCATCCGAATGGCTTGGTGATTTTTCGCTATAATTAATAGTTACAACGTAAAAAAATATTTAAAGTCACCATATAGCGGCAGTAGGTTACACGTACATCCCTCAGCCTAAATCCATTTAAAACCCGCAATTGTTCAAATAGCGTTTAAAAAAAAAATACCAAACTCTTGGGGACGAAATTCTTCAAGCGAATGGCTTGGTAGTTTTTCGCTATAATTAATAGTGACAAAATAAATAAACGGTACCAGGAACTGGCACATACTTTCTCACAAACATATTTAAATTATTAAACAGATTCACGGTGACTTGTAGGGTGGGGTAGGAGAGGTGATTTTGTATTAAAGTTGTTTTCCCATAAAAATCCATAAAATAACGGAAAAACCAACTTTTCTCAAAAACGGCTCGAACGATTTTAATTAAAATTTTACAGTTTATAGTACTTTAGGTCCCTAATAAACTATACAATTTTAATAAAAATCGTTAGAGCCGTTTTTGAGAAAAGTTGATTTTTCCGTTATTTTAAGGGTTTTTATGAGAAAATTACCCTTAGAAATATAAAATTCACAAAAATGAAAAAAACGCCTGGAGATACCGTAGATTAGTACCTCCATACCAAATTTCATCAAAATCGGACGACTGGTTTAGGCTCTAGGTCTGATAACATCCACACAGACACACACACACACACAGACATCACTCCGAAAACCACTTTTTTAGGTTCAGGGGGACCCAAAACGGATATTTCCACCAATAACTCAAACTCGAAAATTTTGACGAATACAATACTTTCTCCATATACTATGGTATAGGGGAAGAAAGTAAAAAATATTAAAAATCAATGCTTTTAATTGTTAATAAATATTAAACAAAATGTTTTTCTTAGTTTTGAAAAAGCCATTTCCATGCATATTGGCCGTAGCTTTAAAATGACATATCGTTCATAACTATCCGATCAAAAATAAAGGAAAAATTTGGATTTTAATTTAACATTGGTCTTACGGAGTGTCAGCCAACATGGCCGAAAGCTAGAGCCGACCCTTAAACAAATCTATTGAATTACAAACAAATAATTTCGAAAAAAATCATCAAAGCGGATCAGGATGAGTTACTAAAAACGTAAATGTCCCCATATTGTTTATAGTTTATACTAACTTAATAAAATTATAAAAAATCTAAGAAACGAACTTCATGTCCCTGAGTATCAGAAAGACGTCAAAACAAAGACATCGTAAGCAAATCTGATTGTACTTTTACTCGAACCGATAAAGCGACTATTATTCATAGTTGAACCGAAATTAATAAAAACAGATTTGAATTTCGAATAAATAACACAAGTAATAAATCACCAAGAAATAAATCATTTGTCGAATATTTTATTACGGTACCATTCTGTTTACAAACAATAACATGATCAATGGGACAAAATATTTAGGATTCCTATACGTCTTTTGAAGGCATATTACGGTCGAAGTAAATTGAATTAGGAAGATCTACGACGTCCGATCCATGACCTAGCCCTTACGTGTGTAATTATCCGAAGAAACGTAACGTAACGTAACGTTATTTGTGGTCATCGTTTGTCATTATCGTACGACGTGCCGGGTGTAGGTGTGGAGTCTAGGACATACCGGCACACCACCAATTACCGGACCTATAACGCATTACATTGTCTTGACCGTTGATTTATCGATGTTTTATCATTTGCGTTCAATTAGATTATCATTCGATTATTCAGATATTGAAAATTGATAACATCGGTCATTATTTTAATTAGAAATAGATTATAGAAAGATTTACTATATAGCGGAGGGTTTCATAAATAAGCCGACTAAGGAAGAATACATCTAGTTCTTTTATTAGTAAAGAGAAGTAAGGATTTAATAAGGAGAAAATAGTTTACTATTTTTTGAAGTAAAAACTTTTTACGGCTCGTTCGGCACTTTTTGCGTGGGTATTCGAATGAAATTTCGCGTACCGTACAGTACCATACCGATTGTATTTTAGATGCGTGTAGTTTCCCTTAACGGGCGGCTAGCGCCTTTATACGCGGCACGACCCATTCTCTAAACGCGGTTAAGGGGAGCAGACCTCAAAAAAAAAAAAAAGTTTTAATCTTTTTTTATTTCTATTGATTGTAGCTTGTTTTGTGCTCTTTAAATTGATATATAACATAACATAACATATATTTCATTTGCATTAGATAAGAGAAAAATGTTTTTCTGAAACAATGCAAGCGCGATATTGCTACATATGATATGATTTGGTATTGTTTGTTTTGTAAATAAATCAATTTCTCCGAAAACAGTGTTTTTTTTTTTACTAAATGTACCTTTTTCTCATTAACCCTTAAAGCTAGAACCTTGAAACTTTGCACACACATGTAGGGCATTATTATACATAATAATTGGTTTTTATAAATACCAAAAAACAAAAAAATACGTTTAAAAAATGTAAAATTATGAAACAAAATTTACCGAACAACTAAATAAAGATATAACAAAATCCTCTGAAGAAAATGTTGACAAAGGAAGTAGGAAATAATGGTAACAATTTCAGATCTCTAGCTCTAATAGTTTTGTATAAAAAGGTACATAACCTAACATGGCGGAAGATAGGGAGGTCTGCTCCCCTTAACGCCTTTAGACGCAAAAACACAAAAACATGCTTAGATGATCCAATAGTTCACGAAACTTAAAATAGAGTACAGATTAATGTTCATCGAGTATGTTTAGACCAAATAAAAAATATAAGCAGAGTCTGTGACTTCTTATCGCTCTGTGTTCTGTCGCCAAAGCAAATTAATCTACTATCGCTTGTGTTCTGAGCGCGGCTTACGCCTATAGACGCAAACTGTTTCATTCAGCTGTTTGTTGTATTTGCACTGCGAGTTTAATGATATTTATTAGAAAGTGAATATGAGTGTGACTTTTATGTGTAATATTGACGAAACAACAATCATTTTAGTAAATTTTTATTTTTAGACAACAAGAATTACTACATTCCATGTTTATGTTTTTCGTTTTCTGTAGCCTATATAAAATGTATTCTTGTGTGCAATCTCTTTGTAAGATATGTTTATTATTATTTATTTTGTTTTCTTTTTATATGTAAGAATTTAGTACGATAATTATTTTATTTTTTGACTAGTAAAACTATTGCCATTATGTATTTTGTTTTTGAAGAGGCTTACTGTAAATTTTGCAAAGTTTGGTTTGACTTTTTTTTAATTCGTAAAAAATATTTTTTTAAAGTTTAAAATTAGTGGCTGTATCACAAATACAAAATAAGGAAACAATGATGTACGGGTTAATTTAGTCTCGACACGCACTGATGAAAGTGCTTCCTCATTTTGTAAGTTGTGTTAAAATAGTTTCTTGGTAATACCTCTGAAATGGATATTACACTTCCAAATTCTGTAAGTTGTGTTATAGTTGTATGGGTTAATTTAGTCAAGACACTCCCCGATGAAATTGACATTGTGTTTCCTAATTTTGTAAGTTGTGTTAAAATAGTTTTCTTGGTAATACCTCTGAAATGGACATTGTGACCTCCTCATTTTGTAAGTTGTTTTAAAATAGTTTACATGGTGTTAAAATAATCAAATTTCAGATTAAACCAATATGACCAACGATTTATATTCATTACGTTTTTCACTTCTGTTGGCAGTCCCCCGACTTCATTAACTTTGTTTTTATTGTTGGTGGTTACTAATAATCTGTATAATATATAAAACCCAAATACCACTCACTGACTCACTCATCACGAAATCTCAAAAACCACCGACCGGATTGGAATACAATTTGGTATGTAGCTTCCTCTAGGCCATTAGGTGCTCGCTAAGAATGGTTTTCAAAAATTTCGAAATTTTAGGGGGTTCAGGGAAGTCAAAGTTACTAAAAATCTCCATATTTAACTTTGATTTGTCTATTCGTGCAAAGCCGGGACAGCTAGTCATATATATTTTTAGACTTTTTTTAATTTTTTGAAACAATTGTTGTTGTATCTAGTTTTAGCTATTTTTTTTAATAAGAAACTTTATCAGCCTCTTTGCCTTATCATTTGATATGTTAAGTTCAATCCTCAATGAAAAAAGCTTCAATTTTATGTGATAGCTCTGTAAAAATTTAAAATCAAGACATAAAACCCACGATTGTCTTTGTAAATTCTGGGCCTTAATCTCGGGAGTTTTCAATAAACTTATACAAATTATTTGATTTAAAAAAGTAATAAAAACAAAACAAATATGATTATTATTACACTTGTCAGGTTTTCATAAAGCATTTACAACTAAATGTAGTTATTAATAGATAAACGTCTTTAATATTTTTATCGATGTTATTATTTAATGTTGTTATTATTGCAAAATTCCACCCCCATTTCTCAATCTATGCTCCCTTACTCTCAAGAAGTTGTTTCATACTCTCAATACCACGGTGAATTTTTTGTTAGTTATTAGTAGGGTTCTTATACACCAAACCACTGGCTCTAATGATTTGCTTACGGTAAATCGAATACACAAACCTTAGTCTGGAGATATCAGGGTAGCTCAGTTGGCAGAGCATCACGACGGAAACGTGAATGTCCCGGGCTCAACTCCCGGTCTTAGTCTATGTTTTTTCACTTGTAATTTAATTAAACCTTAGTGGATAGAATGCTGACCAGAACTTTTTAATGACAAATTATTTTTGTTTTAATTAGTAGAATATGCTGCAAATTGTTTTCTAACATTTCATCGGCATACTGTTTCGATTTATCTTAACCGGTTTAGAAACAAGCCACAGATACGCACAAAAGACGTTATAGCTTCACCGCTTAAGTCACCGATCAGCCTCTTTTTGAAAAAAGCATGATGACACACTGCGCATTTCACTCAGACGACAGTATTCAGATATTAGTGAAATTTTATATGTATATAAGTCTCTACAACACAATCTTAAAACTGCCCCCAGTGTCCCTAAGGCTACCAGACCGCATCGCTTTACTCAACTAAAGTTTCTACGATAATATAAAGCTGTTTTATAAGATAACCTTAGACGTACGCTGTAAATCTTCCTAACGTATCACCTCATCAGATTATTGTTTTGATTTATCTTTAACGGTTTAGACTACGTACAAACTATAATCCATCAAAAATAAACTATCTCTCAAATGTCTAAACTTTGTACCGATTATTCAATAAATGGTAGACATTTGTAATTATTGCATAAAATTTAGGTATGTAGATAAAATAAAATCTGAACTCAAAATCTCACAATAAATACGTTTACTAACCTCAAAGGCGATTCAATCGAGTTATAGTTTGGTTACTGTAGCCCGTGCACCACTGAGGATGGCGAAATTGTCGTTGAAACGCGTTTGAGGTTAGTAAACGTACTTATTGTGAGATTTTGTGTTCAGGTTTTATTTTATCTAGTTAGGCTACTTTCTCACAAATCACAACGATAGTAACGTAATTTATGTCTACTATTTTGTTCTTTTGAATATAATCTATCCTCTCACTCGTTAGTGAAAGAAATCAGTACACAATTTTTTAGTTCTCGCTATAGTTAATAATTTGCAAGCTTAAACCATAAAAACACTCTCTTGGTGTTAAAAAATAACAAATTTTTGTCCATAGCACTCGGGCGGTAATGACTATACAATTTTAAATATATTTATTGTATTTAACTTTTCAGTCTGTTTAAAATAATCCTATTTGAATCTTAATTAGCTTCGGCCGTTTCGTCTACACAAAGACATTATCAGGCTTCGCGCTCGTCATGAATACAAAACTTCACTCATTAAAAACACAATACACATTAAAAAAATGTAAAAATCACTGATTTCACTACAAGAGTTATAATAAATTTAAGTTCAGGGTCCATAATATGCATCCTACTACTTTGCCTATATTCAGTTGACTTGAAAATCAAATATGATTATTTTAAACAGACTGAATAGGTAAATACAATAAATATATTTAGAATAATAATCCAGAGGCTTGAAATAAAATAAATAAACAATTTTGATCAAAATCAGGTAAGTAGTTTTTGAGTTAAACGAATATATATAAACTGGTTCACGTTAATAGTTTATTTCTGGTAAATAGTATCGATACTAGGAAATTGTACGAAACGTAATACTTTCAATTGAATTATATTTTTTAGTTACACTAATAACAACCAACCGAATGTGAATTGGTAAAGTTCATCTTAGTAAATCATCTCTCACTAAACATTAATAGTGGGGCGTTTAAATTCCATCGCGAGGAAACGGACCACAAATATATCCATCACCGCCTAAATAGTTGACCACACACTAATACCTGTTAAATGAGGGCCTAATTTAGTGGTAGTGTCGGGTTACATTAGAAAGTAAACACCTTGTATGACAGGTTGCATTCCTGTTCTGCTGGCAGAAACGGGAATTCAAGCAGTAAAAATGTCATCAAACAGCTTCGAAAAGTTTCCTCATCGCTGTATTAAGGGCAGCGTCAAATATTATTTGAACATATTTTAAAATCCGAAAGACTATGTAGCAGAACTGGTTTTATTTTACGTAAATTGTTTGCTGTGCGTTGCCGTCCGGTGGATTTATTGTTTCTGTTTGTGTTGAAATGTTTTGATGAAGTTTTCGTTTTGATCGCGTTTAGTGTTTCAAAGGCTGTTTCCGTATAGTTTCTCTTGATTTTGGAATTTTAATGTTTTATCTGCCTGATTATATACCCTGCAAGATTTCTATTTTATTTAACTAATATCACAAATTTAAAAATTAGCCTACTTTCAATCTGTGCTAGATATTTCACTGATTCTACAAAAAATATGTTTAATATAAGAAAACAAAATATAACTGATAATTTAACCTTACTCAATTCAGAACAATTTTTTCATTTGTATTTTTTTTTTAAATTTAATGTCCATTTAAATATGTAATGGCACGATGTACACAAAAACAAATACACAAGTAATCGGCATGAATTAATTAATAACAAAACTTTAGGTTAGTCCTGGCATTGATAAAAAAATATTAACGATTTAATATTAGAAAAGTATTGTAAATTAGCTTTTGAACTAAAATGTTTCTAATAATTGACAGAATTTGCCGAATGAAACTTAAAAAAATTAAAGTTAAGTTTCTCTCTATTATATGATAAATGCATGTTATTCATCCAAAAACTCGGGCCCTACAGTTTTTGCGTCACCACTACCATAACGATCCAAGAGCCTCTGTCCAAAATTTCAGAATATACAATGATCTGTATGCATTTTCTTCTCAGCGAGTCGTAGCAGGGGTTGATGTGAGGTAGAGTCCTGTAGCACAACTATAAAATTATTAAAAAAATGTGCGTTTATTCAGTAGGCTGTAGGCTGTAGGCTGTAGAACATATAAAGGCGTATGTCTAATTGATTTTATAGAAGAGTTTGGGGTTGGCTACATTTTTATCTTTGTCGTTATTAAAATATGGGCGTTTGTACAGTTGTTCTGTTTTGTTATTAAATTGTGTTTACACCAATAAATAACATAAAGGCATATCTTTAGATATGTAACTGAATCATCTGTACCATATAACCTAAACCTAGTTACGCCTCTTTGCGCCATACCTATTTGCAAGTTTAATTCCTTGTTTACAGCTTTATTAGCCTGTTAACAATGTTATGTGAATGAGATTTGTGTTACAATTATTATTTCTGAACTAAAGTAGTCATTGTTTATATTTGCATTTCGTTATTTTATATATTTAAAATAGTTGTATGGTTAATTTAATTAAAGATAATAATAAGATTCAGAGTACTCTGTGTTATTTTGTCTTTCAGAATCCATGTGAAAATAAAAATAATAATCAAGTGTCTCTTAAATTCGAAACAACTGCATTAATGAAAGTGAAAGTACTGTTAGTTTAATTAACAACTTAACTATGTCTGATATTGCAGAGATCTTAATAACGGTGATGGTGAATATTTTATCAGAATCTGAAAACAGGCATAGCCTACCCAAAGTAATTGCTCGTCAATTCCGATACTTGATGATGAATATAACATATCCGTACCTGAACAGATTCAAGATTCCATAATTGTATTGAATTAAGTATAGAAAAGATAAAAATTAGTGAAAATAGCGATAGTTTAATGATTTTAGTTCAGTTGATTATGATTTTTCCATAAATTTTTTTTTAGTTTAACGTGAAAAATAAAATTTTACATAGTTAAAAACCGAAATAAATTTGGTTGAGTTATTCTGTTGATAAGTCGCTCTATTTTTTGTTGTTGTTAGTTTTATTGTGCATTAATCAACTTATTTTGCGTTATTCAAGTGTTTATGTGTTACATAAATTTTAATTACACTAAGTAAATAGAATTAATTCAGGTTCTACAAATTTTCTTTTAGAGTTATGCACACAGTAACATATTCTCTTACAAAACTATTAGACTCAAAAGGGCATAACTCTGTACCTACCTTTTTAAAATTATAAGCACTTTAAAATTTTGAAGTTTGAAGATTTATTAAGCATATATAATAACACCTAACGTTTGCAGAGCAAAATGTATAATCACATTATGGAAGGTAATTAATGAAATAAATATATAAAACAGTAGGCCTATAGTTCAGTGTGATTTCTGCAAAATATCTGTTTTGATATACGCCTTTATCTTAATAAGCATAGGCCTACTTATATATTATCACATTATAACAAGTAACTAACTTACTAACTAACAGACTAACTTATTTAAGAAACTAGAAACAATGTCAACAATGACAACAATGTCAACAATGTCATCAATGACAGTAATGACTACAATGTCAACAATGGCGTAAATAGATTCCTAAAAGAATCCTTTGCAGGTTGACAATTTACAGAAGCAGTTTCAGTATAACTGAAAATACTAAACAATACATAACAAATTCACTTCAAATGCACAAACTCGTCAATCGTTATATATTTACAATGTTGTTACACTGAAGTTGTCCTTATATATTTTCTTAGTGCAACTAAGTGGTTTATTATTATCTGGTCTACAGAATTAAATTCTCCAATGTGGAAATATAACCGTTGAAAGAAAGGACACGGTAACATTCGGAAACACGAAACATATGTTTATACATTCACTATGAGATGCGATTCATAAAGTCCTTTTAAATGCTACTAAAGAGAAGAGGGAGGATATAGACAGAGATTGGTCACCTATACCTAACAGTATATAATATTATACCGACACAGGAGTGAGGAGTAAGTGCAGGAGTATGCGGGGGAAAAGAAAGAGCGAAGTATAACTTTGGGAAAATATGCATTAGAGAAAGGCAGAGGTATTGGAATACGCATTACTAAGCCTAGAGATATCATAGTTAAGACAGGTTGCTAAAAAGTGCGTTAGCTCACACTAATTTTCCTCGTCATTAGTGCGGGATTGTCACTAGATCTTAGTTCAACTTTCTACCAGGAACGAAGTAGAGTTCTGGTGTATACAAAGTTAACAAAAAGGCGGATGAACTGGCATGGAAACTAGCGAGTATTAATTTAGACTCTTCGGTTAGGCCTTTGCAGAGGTCTCATTGGCCGTCGTACAGTGGCAAAAAATAAACTAAATTTATCCAAAGCCGGTAACGAAGTCTTCTTACCTATCTTCTTGGTAGATATTTTCTTCCTTCTTTCTATCTACTCCAACAATGCTTGTCTTTTTTCCTCCTTTTCCTCTTTTTAATATTTTATATCGTTATACGAAGACCATATGTTATACATAATTTGTGTGTTAGTTATTCAATTTAGATTTTTAAACGTTACATTTCAAAACAGTTTTTCTTTTAATAAACATCTATTAACATGTATTTTATTACTTTTTATAACACATTCTGAAATTAGCTACCAGTTATGTCTAGCACTTATTCCCTAATACTTTAAAACAAGTATAATAATGCGATTCTATCAGACATTCTCGTGCTCTAGAATTTATTTCAATTAGACATAAGTATTTGTAATAGTTTTAAAGACATTCATGATCAGATCATAAGATTATACAAGACCATTTGATAGACAGCCTATAAGCTGAAGTAAACACATCAACTTATTAAAATTACGTGGAGAAAGAAATATAAAACATTTCCGTAATAGACTAGATTAATCAATTTTGCTTTTAATTCTGCAATAAATAAACCATCACAGTAAGGAAGATGTTTCTCAACCTGTTTTCAACATAAATTGAATAAATTATCTTACTCTGTGATCTCGTTTGACATTTTCTTCTTTATAAAACCGTTGAGGTTACTATTTGTAACTTACTTTTAGCTTTTATTATTTTGAAGTTTTATTTACTCGTAATGTTACATCCATACTAACATAAGGAAGACCTTGCGTGCTTCACACGATAAACATCTTTCTTTGTACAAATTCATTTTGTATAATTTGTTTTTAATACAGGTGTAA
>JAGFPH010000434.1:562506-586909 GCA_018207615.1 Philaenus spumarius | reverse complement strand
TGCAGAACACCTTTTCGAAACAGGCCACAATTATTCTAATATTCAAAATAATTTAAAAATATTACATAAATGTCCCAAACATAAATATTACATAAATGATAATATTTATATTATCATAAATAAAATATGATAAATGACATAGTTTATTATATCATGAACGTCTTAGAGGAGTTCCAAATTTACAGACAAAATATTATCGATCCATCTACATTGTTAAATGAGAAAACACAATTCCGGTCAAACACCATATTTGATAGTTTACTCAAATTACAACCCCTTCAGGAAGAAAATACGAACCCCGCATCACAAGATCTATCAGTACAGATTAAGAAATGACCGAGTGAACACCACGTTACGTAGTGTTCTAACAAAATAGTGACAGAATGAGATGTTTTAAGTGTAGTTATATGTGTTGTAAGTGTTGTATTATATGTTTGTGTGTTTAATGTTTGTAATTTTTAATAATAACTGACGCGCATTTAAATAAATGCCTAAAAGTTTATGGTTTGAAAATGCCTGATTTGAAAGGCGAAACGATCGTCACCAAGTAAATTAATAAAGAAAAGGACTGTGTGCGGAAATTATAAAAGAAAGGTAATACTTTTACATATATTTATATAACCAGCCCATAAGGCAAAAACAAAAACAATATAAATTAAATTACTTAAACTTTTTGGACTTTAGTATTAAGATTGTTAGCCTAGATAATATTATTTAGTTGTTACTACTTAAGCCTAAACATATTATATTTTACCAAAATCAGACACACAAAGAGAGCGAGAGAGATTATAGTAAATTAATTATGCTAAAAATTAAAGAAAAAAAAACAGTCAATTCAATTTTTGATCATCTACTAGTCCTACATTGTTTAACCAATTTATACAATTACCTGAAACCAGTTAAGTTGGACATTTAATTTGTGTTGATTGCGTTTCAAGTCAAATATACTTTTCTGATCAGAACTTGAGTTTAATTTAAACTTCTGAATGATTTGAATGAGACTGATATTCTGATTTTTTTGAGACATCAAATCTGGAAAAAAAAAGTAGAAATTAATTAAACATTTACTTCTTTAAGTAGGCCTATACATAAAAATATGCAACATCATCATTATAAAAATAAAATATGCATAGCATTAATTAAATTATCTCATTCTGTATTATGTAGTACTTATTGCTACAGCTATACTTCAAATTTTAAACCACAAAAAGACTAATAAATATACAGTAGACTTGTGGTATATAATTCTAACTCTGAAATTGTTAAACAAAATCTGAAAAAATGTATTTCTATACAGAACATAGAAGTACGGAAGGTAGCGTTGCATTTTTCCTAGGAATTGTATACCGAATAAATGTTATTTCTAGCACTTGATTAATATTCAATAATGAGCATCAGCTGCCGCACCTGCGATGGAGCTAAAGATGACAGCATGAAAAAGTTGTCAACAAAATTTTTGCTCAGAATGATTTTACACCCTGCCAAAATTTATGGGATGATTTTGAGATAATTTTCAACCAAAAATTAATAATCAGCTGTATTGAGGAGGGAATTTCATACGTCAGTCACTTATATGAACATGTCAGAAATGTTTAAATATAAAGTAATTTTATATCGTATGAAATTTATGCAACTGAATTTTAATACATTTTGAATAATAAAGGAAATTGTCAGCTGTATTTGTAATGGGGGAAGGACCATCAGTCACCATCATAAACATGCTGCACACTCAGTGCATTTGAGCTTTACATAGCCACTTTGACTATTGAACTGATAATCTTTACACCCACAAACATTTAGCTGACGACGATTTTTATTTTTGTTAACAATACAAATTACTCTATGTTTCAATTTCAATCAATATTATATTAATTTAACATAAGTAATACCACTTTATGCTGCAATTGAAAAGTTTTTAACAGATTTTTCATAATTATTAAGTTCACACTGTTTTAAAATTATATTATTACTGTATGTACTGTAAAACTAAACTATCTTCTTATCTGTGAAAGTTCCCCTACTCCGACTTACTCCTCCCAAAGATCTTTTTTGTAAGGTTCCGGGTAGAATTGACCCTAGTTTGTTTACTAATGAGACAAACTCATATAAACAAATGATATTCGCTCTTATCTGATGAATAGATTTCGAATAGTTGATTTAGTTTCTGTTGTGCAATTGAAACATAGAGTGCTCAAAATTTCTGCGGAAACAAAACCAAAACCGTTTTTAAAAGGAACTAAAGAGAATAAAATAATTTTGCCCCATACGGACTTTTAACACCATACAAATTGTCCTGAAAATTTATGATTGTGAATTTTTAATAGCTATGAAAATACTTGTAGGATTAAAAAAAACGTGGGGTCAGAAGCAATAGATAATGGTTTAGAAATTATTAATATTATAATAAAGAAAATAGTAATATGTTATGGTAAAAAATTGTTTTTGAACTATTATAATTGTTTTATTTGGTTTAACCAAACGACAAAACTATTTATACTTTATACTCACGAAATGAATGTTATTATGGTAAATGTTAATGCTCAATCTAACGGAATTTCTTACGAAATAATTGATTATAAATGGAAATTATTTAAAATATATGAAAATTGTATTTAACAATGCATTTGGAAACATTGAAAATGCTGAGTGGTAGCAGTTGTTGTTATGATTTTTTAAGGTTGCTAATATTAAACAACCTGATTACTGTACCAACATTAAACATATTTAATTATTATTTGGTATATATGGCGCTCCCAGTGCTGTAAATATTTAGTATAGTATGTGTTGTTTGTACGTTAACAAACACACATGCGTTCACAAAAATCTAACTTAAAAGTTAGAAATACAAATAATTGTTTTAAGTTTGAAATCAGCTGATAGTGGAATTATTATAGCAAACAGCTTATTACTGTTATTATTGTAATCAGTAAACATATTTAATGGTGCACATTTTTTGTTAAATATTTAGTATATTTGTTGTTTTTATGCTCACTATATGCTACTGTTTTTCAAAAAACATATAAAAACATGCTTGTATTGGAATGTAATGTTGTGTTAAAATTTCAAAGTAATCCGTGAAGAATTTTCGGAGATTTGAGATTTTTAACCAACGAATATTTACATTTTTATTTATATAGATTAAATATTATTAATACATCAATGAACTAAATAATTCAGTGTTGTATACCTTCCTTCTTTGCACTAATATGTTTTTTGGAATATAGATAAAACTATTAGCTCAGTTTTAAGCGTTATGCTGCTTTTGATGCATGTATAGATATACTATGCTAATAGATTGTGCTTATACTTTGTTTTGAAAGTTTGATTTTGTATGTTTAAATATTAATATAAATAATGTATAATTTGACAATTCAACCGTCGGTATGTATACATTACAAAATTTTAGTGTGTTTATTATACTGTTAGGGAATATGAGTCATATTCGCAGAAACTTGAAAATTTATATGCTACTTGGAAGTGGAAATGCACAACGTTACATCAATGTCACCCAATTTTATCAAGCACTTTGACCTACTTGGCATCATTGCCAGGATTTCATGCCTTTACAGGATACAACTTCAATCCCGCTTGCTATAGAAGAGGGATAAAACGTTTCGACATTTCAAGACAATCAGAATCCTACAGTAAAGCGTTTACAGCCATTTCAAATATACACGACTGTATAGCTCAATTCCAAAGAAAGATCGAACAATTTGTGTGCAGAATATATGGTCGTAAATCAATCGACACTGTAAATACAGCACAAGGAGCAACATTCATTAAAACCAATAAAATGAATGAAAAAGAGACAAATTTACGCTTAAAAATACAGTTGACGAGCAATATTTCCTTAATGTCGCAGCTGTATCAACATATTCTACGCTCATCATATAAAGCACAACTTTGCAGTCATGCTCATCAGTCAGTTCTATTAAAGTTATCAATCACCCTTAGAATATAGATGGACGGAATTAATAAATACACCTTTCAGTGGTTTGACGGTAGTCCCACCAACAATAACTGGCGTAAAGATCATTAATGTCGGGCAGGTACTTTTTTGCTCGCATATTTTTATAACTCATTGAAATTTTAATTCAAATAACGTTGATATAGCTTTTTATAACTAAACTATTTTTTTCACAGAAAATGTAGAAAGCGATGAAATTAAACTATCAGAGAGTGACGAAGAAGAATTTAAGCGAGAAAAAAATGTCAACATATACAGCTCTGATGTTAGTGGCGAAGAAAGTGATGACTATAAAACAGATGCTAGAAGAGAGTTAAACGAAGAAATCAATTGATAATTTGTGTATCAATAAAGATGAGCTATTTCCTACATTGTTCATATTTATTAATAAAATAAAATGTGTAATAACTAACATTAAAAGGATCGCCGATAGCACGAAAAAGTTAATGTAGCCTTTCCTAATAGTCCGACATCAATAATAATAATAATATTAGACAATAATTAATATACTAACTTATATAATATGTTTTCAAATTGGAAACATACTGCGACTAAAAACTATAAAGGCACTCATAAACGAGCAACATTTTACGGCAATGTGTGGTCGGCAATGATTGTCGGGCAATATTTCTCAACATCCAGAATCATCTTCTGCAATATATTCCTATGGCCCAGCAATATATCCGTGTGGCCCGGCCATACTGCCTGTATTGCAACTACTGGCTGAGGTGTTGCCGGTGATATCGTTTCCTGAGCGAAAATACGTAAATATTTCCTGGCCATGATTAGTTGTCTGCCCCTGCTTTGAGACTTCAACAGTTAAATTGTTGAACGTTGTGTAGTTTATTGTGCAGCATTGAGTTCATTTTATTTGTACGTTTTTTGTTTTAGTAAAAATTTAAGGTTCATAATGAATAATTGGCCAAATGATAAAGTTATTGATTTTATAAATGAAGTTTTTGAATTAATGATTATCAAAAACCAATTCTTTGCTTAAACTATGGAGTGTTTCTCGTTTATTTAAGTATGGTCGAATCCACATTCTTCTCTTTTTCTTCTTGTACAGTACTACCTCGTTTATCCGGACCTCATTGAACCGGATTTCCGGATTATCCGGATCGATCTAGAACGAAAAATAAAAAAATTTAATGTTTATAAAAACGTAATTTCCTGGTTACTAAAGTGTCGCCTTGAGGTACTGTAACAGGGCGGTTTGTTGATGCGCTGGGACGAGAAAGTAGAGGAGCAATGACCTCTGCACTAGGGGTAGTTAAAACATCGATGTTAAAATCAGCGGTAACCATCGATGTGCGCATAATATCGACCCGAAAACGTCGATGTATTTAGACCGAAAACATCGAAAGTCATGATTTTATAAAATTGACTTAGTATGTCAATTTATCAAAATTAATGCATAAAAATAATGTAAATTAAAACATCGATGGTGGAGAGAAACATCGGTTGATTCCCATCGATGTAGAAAACATCGATCATCGACATGAAAACATCGGCTATTGAAGGTCATCCCTACTCTGCACCACAATCCCCCCACCTCGGCGCTGGGCGACAGTGGCCTTGTCTATTGTCTACGCCAGCGGGTAGTCTGTCACGTGCTTGCGTCTGGAAGACATCATTTTGTTATCGTTCTGTGCTGTGTTTAGTTCGTTTACATTGTGATCGGATACGGGTCAGGACTCGTCAATATATAATATTCGTGTGTGCGTGGAAATGGCGTCAAAACGATGTGCTTACAATGGCCCAAAAGTTAGATGCATTGAATCAAATAGACAGGGGTGAACCTTTCTTTAAATAAAATTGCTTCAGAACTCGGCGTGGGGACATCAACTGTGTCAGATTGGAAAAAAAATCGAAAAAATATTGAAGACTTTTGCTTTAAAATGATAGCTAAAGACAGTTTAGAGGGTAGAGGGACTATCAAAAAGGCTAAAAATGAATCGTTGGACGAGGCATTATTTATGTGGTTTAGTGCTCAGCGAGAACGTGGTGTTCCGATTTCTGGACCGATTTTGGCTGAAAAAGCGGCAAACCTAAACAAAAAATTTCCAAATTTTACAGCTAGCCAAGGATGGCTAGAACGGTTCAAAAATCGACATGGCATTAGACAATTATCCGTGACTGGTGAAAGCCTGTCTAGTGATCAGGCGGCAAGTGACAAATTTAAAGAAAAATTAATTTGAACGAATTATTTCTTCTGAAAAACTTTCACCGGACCAAATTTACAATGCGGATGAAACAGGACTGTTTTACCGTGTTTTACCAAGCAAAACCTTGGCTTGTAAAACTGATGAGGCAGCTAAGGGCTACAAAAAGAGCAAGGATCGCCTAACTGCTATGGCTGTAACAATGCTTCTGGAAACCACAAAATTCCACTAGTAATAATTGGCATGTCAAAAAGTCCTCGAGCACTTAAAAATGTAAATCATGCATCCTTGTCTGTGGTTTACCTAAATCAAAAAAGTGCATGGATGGACAGTTTTATTTTTAAAAATTGTTTTTTTGATAATTTCGTTCCAGAAGTGAAAAAATTTCTCAAAGAAAAAAACTGCCAGAAAAAGCGATTTTGTTTCTTGACAATGCGCCATCTCATCCTGCAGAAGAAGATCTCATCAGTGGGGATATTAAAGTTAAATTTCTCCCCCCAAATGTGACTCCAATTTTGCAACCTATAGATCAGGGTGTGTTAGAAAGTATCAAGCGTGTTTATCGCAAGGAACTTTTGAGCAAATTAATTGAAGCAGAAGGCGAACAAAGTGTGATTGATTTGTTAAAATCTATAAATATCAAAGACGTGATTTACATGATCGCAGACGCTGGGGATCATGTTTCAAAAAGTACTCTTCAAAAGTCTTGGAAAAACATGTGGCCAAACATATCCAATATAATTGAAGAAATGAACCCTACCACTCCACAAATAATTGAATCAAATGAAACCACAGTCACTACAGAACAATTATTAGGCATGTTTTCAAGAATTGACGGATGTTCCGATGTTGATATTAACGACGTCAATGATTGGTTAACAGACAACAACGAAGGAGGTTATAGTGTCATGACAGATGACGAAATAATTGTAGCGTGTACATCTACGCAGGGAGCAGAAGACAGCGAGAGCGAGGAAGAGGGAGACAGCGCACGGCCGGAGATGACGCACGCAGACGCGACGTCACAGCTGGACAACATCATGGCGTACTTAGAGCAACAGCAAGACACAACGCCAGCTGAACTAATGATGGTGAAACGTTTACGTGATCGTGCCGCATTGAAACGTCACACAGAATTAACACAGAGAAAGATTAATGACTTTTTTGTAAATAAAAATTAACTTTGTATAAATTATAAGCGTGTTTAAATATTTATTTTTTGTGTGATTTACAGTACAGTTATCGTGTAAATTGAATAAATGTGTAAATATTGTGTTTTTTCATGACCAAAAGAAAATTAATAAATGTTAAGTTATCATTTAACATTTTGTTTTATTTTTCTTTCTATATTTCCGGATTATCCGGATTTTCGATTTACCGGATCATGTCCGGTCCCAATTAGTCCGGATAAACGAGGTTGTACTGTAATTGTTACTATGTATGCTGCACTAACAAGCACTTCAATTTCGGCCATTATTGCCAGGTGTACGCGACAAATTCTTGGGCAATGCTATGGCTGAAATGTAGATGGACCATATCTGGCTACTCATTTCTCGGAAATGTTGCGGCAATACATTTCCGGAAATGTTGCTGGGCCACAGCTTTCAGAATTATTGCCGGCAATGTAGCATTTTTATTGCTCGCTTACAAGGGCCATTAGTTAGAACTTCATGCTGTTGTTTTTGTTTTTTATTCTTGCGTATGTATTGAACAAGAACTAACGATAACACACAGAAACTTATTATCGTATTACTACAAACTTCACAAAGAAACGGATTCACTTTAGAACAAGACGCCATTTCGTATTAAGACTGATTGGAAGCAAGACTCAAAGCTGATAAAAATATCACGGACTTTGAATTTTCTTATCGCTTAATGAGATAATCTACAAGGTTTCCGACTAAGTTTTTTGTTTTATTTTTTCAATAGTTCTTGTTCAATATATTCTCTAAATAAAATTTCAAGTTTACCCAGTAATAGTAGAGGATTACCTTGGCACTGTATAAAATCACTAGAACCAAAATTTTATTTACAACTTTCACCTTTAGCTCCACCACTAACTCTCAGATCTCTTATGTATTTTAAGGGAAAACTATTATTGCTATGATTTTCACCCGGTATAAAATGACTCATTCAAATACAGTTTCCTTGATTTTAGTCATTTTATTTATAATTTCCTATGTAAATATTAAAGTAATAGGGCCAATGAAAACTTTGTAAAAATCCTGCCAACACACACCCTGCATGCAATTTTGTGTTAAAAACAAGAATAAAAAAACATTTGTTATACAATATAATATAGTAGGCCTATGCTATACAATATGAAAAACTGACTTTCTTAGCTGTCAACAACTTACGTACTTACGTATCACAAATTTTTTTTTTTAATGGGCTACAGAAAGGTAAGCCTACTTGGGTACATGTTCAATTTGTACTTGGCCAATTTTGTTCTTCTAATAATCAGTAAATAGACTACTTAGCAAAATAATACCTTATTTTCTCTTAAGTAAACTTAACGCGATAAAATAATTTTAATAAAAGCTCGAGCAATAGGCCTCTAGACATCATCAACAAGATTAAAGATAGTTTGTGGGAAAAAGAGAAAGAACCATTAACTTTAGATAGGCAATGATAATTGTAGTCAAATAATGTTTCAACCTACCCAATTTAAGTGTTTTAATTTCTTCTTCCATTGCATTTTCTGAATCAGGGCTAAACGTATCTTCAGCAACATTATCACCATGTTCCATTTTTATAGTTCAATAATATTACCTAAAAATTGTATAATAATAATAATACATTGAACAAATTTATTGCAGTACGCATTAGAATCAATAGCCTATTCTAGAATTCTTACAATTAGCTCGGGGTGTTATATTTAGTTTAGGTATACTCATAATACTACTAAATCAGGTTTAGGCCTATAATTAATTTTTCCCATGCTTTACATTGAAAGAAAAACATATTTTGATAATTAAGTAGGTACTTTTAAACCCGTCCCTAACACACCTAGTAATTATATTTCTAAGTGAGGTTTTATATATCTGTGAGTTGGTGAACCGATATTTTTTTTTTTAATGATAAATGACACAAGAAACAAATTGTAAAAAAAGAAAAATAAACAGAGTAACTGTTTACCTAACCTATTTACCAGCAGCCTACCTGCCACAACCTAAATTATCTCTGGCAATTTGTAAAGCCGTATAGGTAACTTAGGCCTATATATCAAATTGAATAACTACCGGTATCTCAAGTCAGGGCTCTATAACAAGGGCTATACCGTTTCTTTGATCTCAGTACGGTGCCGCAAATCCTACCCGAGCACAGCTCTGACGTCACTACGATGTAAACTGCGCAGGCTTACAGCAACGGCTTCCTTGTGCGCGCTCTTGTTTACTCGCTGTTGTAACTCGACAGAAAAGCTTCAATAAAATAAAACTTACATATTCTTAAGCTACATAAAGTACGGAAACTAACAGTATAAATACCTTTTATTTTAACAAGTAGTTCGAATTTTAATAATTGAAAATATTTGAGAATTATCACAGGGTGACATGGAAAAGTTACTAAGTGAGGAAAGACACAGGTCTAGCTGAAAAACTTGGTAGCCTATGGTAATTGTTTACTATTACTTTGTCAGAAGTAAATCTTTCCGTATTGAGATGTTTCATATTTATATATTCTAACATCAATAAAGACCCGGAAAAATAAATTCAACCTAAAAAAAAATAGTCTAGTTATAACTTATAGTAGGCTACTGTACGTTAGTCCCAGTATGTTTCAAGTCAACCGTACCAATTAATAGTAAACAGTAACCAACCTTTAATGCTAATAGACTGAAACGGACAAATAACATGTTAGAAGAGCCGGAACAAGATACGTAAACAAGATAAGGCAATTGGTATACATCGACTAAAGTACGGTAAATCTCCAGTGGCGTGTGATGAACCGTCAGCAAGCGGCACTAGTTCTTCATCAGATGACAACTTTTAAAGTAAGTTACTCATTCGTATTTCTTTTTCCGTGCCTTGAATTGTGTTAATTAATTGTTAGATTATATAAATATATAACATCACTCAATACAGAAATATTTGCTTGAAACATACTGGGGGTTCAACAGCAGTATGTTTGTGAAATGTATTAGGTAACAACAGTATGTTAACTGGTTGTGAGATTGGTCATTTTTGTTTTTTTTTCAAAATTAGGCTACATTATGCACCTTCAATTATAACTTACTAGCTGGAAGCCGATCTACGATCTGATTATGATCCCATCAGCTAAACTCTCTAGCTTTGTTTTATATCCCCGATAAAGCAAATTATAAAATTATCTTTAAAGATTATTTTATTAAAATATTTTAATAAATATGTTTAATTGATATGTTTTTATCGATTGACTATTTTAAAAAAAAAAAAAAAAAAACATACTCAATGTACAGTATTAAACATCATAGAAACTGCAAAGTATGTTAGGTTTGTGTTTAAATATTGTAAATGTATTTAAACATTGTTGTTTGTTTATTGTTTAACGTACCCTAAATGAGTGTAAATACCATATAGGATTTTTTTTTAGGTTAGGCCTATAACATTTCACAACTTAATTAATAAAGGGTAAGTTTTAGAAGCTGTTGTTGTTTAACGTCTGTGTTATATGATATTTATTAGTTGCTATGGTAACTACTGATACACATTAGGCCTACCACACAACTTTAAAGGAAACTTCTGATTCTGGTACTAGAATTGAAAACATTTATGCATCAGCTGTGCTGTGTATTTTAAATGGGCAAATTATGCATCAGCTGTGCTGTGTATTTTAAATGGACAAATTTTACTTTTTAATTTGAGAAAAAGATGTAGAAAATGAGTTTTCTGGTAATTTTCAATAAGTCCAACTGACTTTTTGGGTAACAAATAACTTATGTACCAAATTACAAGGGAATCCTTAGAGCCGTTTTCGAAATTAAATTCTGCAAAAACATACAATTATTGCTAGAATATAAGATATTACATCTTTAAAGACATTTTTGTAAAAAAGTTAAGTAGGCATATTGGTACCAACCACCTATGTTTATGTACTGGAATCTTATGGTCTTATGGTAGGCCTACTGGTAACACAAATAATAATTAATTTAGATTTTATTTTTAAGTTGGCATTGTAATTTAAAAAGTGTATAGGCCTAGATAGTTAAAAAAATTTCTGAATTTACGTTTGTGACTTATAAAAGATCATTTATTTGAAAGAAGTTTATTTATTTATCATAAACCAGATATGAAAAGTTTAAATTGCTTAACCTAGCCTATCTCAACCCTTTGACCAAAATTATGAGTTCATAAAAAAAAAACTATGAACCTGAACCAACTTTCAGTTGCCAGTCACAGTATATTTTCAGTTTGTAAAAATATAAGACAATGATTCATTTGTAACTACTGATATTAACTTGTAAACAAGCAGTAAAGTCGACATTGTAGGTTAGAGAGCTAAATCTTACTGAAATAAATTTAGCTTCTTTTTATTTCTACCAGTTTAAGTTTTTTAGTTGAATCATAACTTTAGTCAAGCATTCTGTAATTTCACGCAAATATTTTCGATCATACTGAACTCAATTATTTCTAAAACAGTACAAAATAAAAATTAACCAAGTGGATGAATTATAACCTATACATGAAAAACTCAGAAAATTTAAGTTTATGTAAACAATACCTAAATTATTACGAAGTTATGATAAATTAAATTTTAAACAGCTAAAAATACAATCAACTTCCTTAATAAATATTAAAATTAGAAATTACACAGGATATGTCAGTCTTCAAAAGTAACAATTAACATTCAAACATAGCCTATATATATAATTATAATACTGTTTACTGTCTACCAATACCAATGATTAACGAACAACGAACTCTGTTGTTACGCTGTGACGTAGCTGTAGTACAACTAGACACTGAATCACTGAACAACAACAAGGTTTTTGTCCGTTTATTCCCGTTTACTCATTTGTGGTAATTATCAGTACCACATAATAACAAAATAATAATTTAAACAAAATAAGCTAGAACATGACTATACAATACCAATCTCGATACCAATGCCTCGATACATCGTTTTGTCGTATGGTGGTTTAATTGTGCCTAGTAGTGATTTCAAATCTAAAGTTTTAAGAATTGAAAGGCTGATCAAAAAATCTAATTCCCAAAGGACCTGGAATTGTAAAACAGTTGACAAACAAAATTATCCGTCGTATGGAAATTGAATAAAAATATAAACCTGTAGTTCAGAGCTACAGTAGAGCGTCGATTATCCGAACTAATTGGGACCGGGGGTGGTTCAGATAATTAAATGTTCGGATAATCAAACACGAAAATTATCTACCATTTAAAACCCCTAATCAATTCTTAGAAAAACTAATTGATGTAAGGATATAAATAGGGTATAGATATTCTGTACCCTAGAAGAAAAACTATACTGTATATCGTAAAAAGTGCTTTTTTTTAAAGATAATGTAATAAAAAGTACATGTATGGTTAAATATGTTTTACAATGACATTACAGTATTAGACGCTATTGTACAATTTTAGTACAATTTAATATTTAGACGCTTGCGTCCTGTTCGCCGTTTCGCACTGGGGCTTTTTTTAATACACTGTAATTAGTAGGCCGATCAAGCGTTCGGATGATGGACGGTTCGGTTAATTGATGTCCGGATAATCTACTGTATATCAAAGATTATTTATTTGAATGAGGTATTTAAATTGTCAAATAGCTTTTACACACTTTTAACCTTTATATAACTGCTGTTATAAAATATACGAAATCATTTGATTTGATCATTTAACATTATTTACCATCTTAGCTTTGTGGTAAATATAACTTATTAATTATATTAGAAGGAGGTAAAATTTGTTTGTTTATTTGTTTGTATGTAGGGGGTAATCTCTGGAACTACTTAACCGATTGAAAAAAATAATTTTACTAATAAAATACTACACACTATCCTTGAGTAACATAGCCTAAAATTAATTTTGATTTAAAGGGTAAAACAACCCCTAAAACAGTAAGTATTAATTGTTATGGTACCTACTTTCCTTAAAGCTAGAGAGCTGAAATTTCATACATTTTTATTTCTTACAAGATACATAGAAAAAGTATGCTAGATTTGCATTTTGTCGCGTGCTGCTAGAGGTGAAAATGTGATAACAACCCATGAAACAATAAAAATTAATTGTTATATTTTCCTTAAAGTTAGTGACCTCAAAATTTTTACATTTATAACTTACAACTTACATTAAAAAAGTATCATAGATTGACATTTTGTCTCATGCTGCTAAGGGGTGAAAATGTTGTAAAATTTGTGATTGTTATACTTTTCTTAAAGCTAGAGAATAAACCCTTAAAAAATTATGGAATTTAAAAATAAGAAACCACGATGTTACATCCTAATTAAAATAAATAAGGCATGTTATAATTTAATAGTAGGGCCTACTTATATAAAATAACCACTTTGAGAGTCACCGTGAGTGTAAGGTGACCGCTCGTCGAGCGAAGCGAGCAGGGGCGGAGCCCTCTAGTTAATTAATATTATATTTATTACTTTTGTACAAAATACAGATATTTAAATGGCAAGTTATTTAAAACTTGTTTACTATCTTTTATTTATAATTAGGCTATTTTCATTAATTACAATAAGTTTAATATTGTAAAGTACTAATTGGTGCGTTCGTTTTTAGTTCATCTATTCGCTTCACTTGAGCTATTATAGCGCTATTGCTTTGTGACTGTCAAGAAAATGTAACATTTGAATAAAATTGAGGTAGATAGGCCTCTTGTATTTATTGTTCTATGTCCAATCTCACCAGTGTTGCCAGATTGAGGGTAATTACCCGAAAAACGGGTATTTTTAGGACTCGAGGGTATTTTTGAGGGTATTTTCTGATAGAGGGTATTTTTTAACAAAACCATTAAATACAGTACATTCATTTAGAAAATAAAATCACTTTTACTTGAGGTATTTTTCAAATTTTTAAGCTTTTTTGTCAGTATTTCAATTTAGAGTTAGTTAATGTTTTAAATTAGTGTAGTAGTATAGCAACTAAATTTAAAAGGTGTAGTAGTTTGTTTACTATATGGTTGTTTCCTGCCTATGTTAACTCTATGGAGTAAGTTGTTTGTCTAGCTTTGTCCAGCCTAGAATCAGTGAGCGGGAAAAGCATAAAGCAAAGCAATTACGTAAATCAATTTGATAACGGTAATAATTTGTATCATAAGATTAAAATTCATATGTAAAAATATAATAATTTTCAAACATTTTATTTTTGTAATATGAAGAATACTTTACTTTTGTACTGTAAAACAAAATTAAAGTATATTTGTACCCTTATGCATTTTTATTTATAGCTATTGTAATATTGTTGAATTATGTGTATATATTTTTAATTGCTCATATATTAGTATATGCATATTTGTTTATATCTAATATTATTATTATGTCTATATTTTTAATTTCTCAGATAGCTAAGTTTTATAGTTTTTCTCTAAGAATCAACTTAGTTTCTCTGAAATCCTGTTAAACATTATCATTATATACTCCTACAGGAAGTAAAATTGGTAACACCGGGAAGTAAATCAACAACTTGAGTCAAATGTATGGACCTTTACAATAATGATTAACTTAATGTATATAATACATAATTAATTTAAAGGTCCATATATTTGTACATAACTTATAACTACGTAGTAAAGTATTGTAAGCATAAATTATTTATGTTTACAATACTGTACTACAGCAATGAAGGCAACTTTAGAATTTATGAGGGTATTTGAGGGTATTTTTGGTATGAACTAAGGGTAATTTTGCTTGGGTGGTTTGGCAGCACTGAATCTCACTCTCCCTCATGCTCATGTGACATATTCTCATATCATACTACACTATAGTATATTATTCAATCGTATTTAGGTTAAGTTATCAAACTGAATTACAGTATTAGGATTTAGGATTTTGATGAGTGGGGATTAAGCCTATACAACGTCAATAGTTTACTGATAAAAGATAAAAGTGTTCGGTAAAGTATAGTAATGAAGTGAACTGTGTCTGTCGTTGGGCATCTTGATAAAATATGCAATTGCAAACCTACAATGTAATGTAATAGCCTAATTTACAAAAAATTAATAATAGGCCAAACCTAGTAATTGACAATATTGACATTTAGGTTTTCTGCGAGTTTATTTCTAAATTAAGTGAATGGACTGAATTAAGTTTTTAGGTAATAAATGGTCTGTGATTCTTTAATAATAATAATAATAATAACTCAAAGATAAACATTTATGAAAGTATCAGTCTATAATTTGGGGTTAATGAGGTTATGTTAACTTTTAAGTTATGGATTAAAATTCTTATGTTAAATTAAAAATTGTATACTAGTTAGTACATGACTAATTAAGTTACATAAATTATAATTTGTGTAGTGAGCGTAACCATACATTCCTTTAAATATAATGGAACTATACGCTCTCCCGGCACAACTTTTTGACTTTAGGCTAACCTATTGCAACAGAAATGCAAATATAACAATAAAAAAAATACCTAAAAGGTTCCAACCTAACCTTGTGCATGCACATGTTAATTTGTGCATGCGTGTAACTAACATATTGTGCTTCATTAACTTATTTAACATTGTAATTTGTCATGCCGCTTATTCTGTTCAGATTTCATCAAATCGTGTTTATTGCTGGTTTCAGTGCAGAATGTAAAATGATTCCTAGTTTATTGAGATTATACCTAAACCTATTTTTTGTATGTTTATTTTCCATAGTTGTATCTTTTATAATTTGTTTTGGGCTATATGATAGTTTTTAAAATATTTTTGGTGCTAGTGGAGTGTTAAGGTTTTTTTTTGTTTTAGTGTAAACAAAACCAAAATGACTGAACTTTAACCTGCATTTTTGAGGTGTTAATTTCTCTTGTAATGTCTATAATAATTTTGTCTGCATGTGTTTTTGAGACTCAGTTAATTGTTTACGTTCAAAATATGAAAACAAAATCCACTTTATATGGCCACGCTCTCCTATATTCTGGCAAAAGCGGTCTATGGACTCTGAGTGATTAGGAGACCCTTTACCAATTTACACGCACTTTCCATCAGAGGCGCAAGGCTAATGACTCGCCACAAAAAAAAAGTCGAAACATTGGGATTTGATTATTTTTCTCTTTTTATTTGTAATTTTTTGAGATACCTATAAAATTATGAGCAAAATTAACTTAAGTCCAAATACGACATAATTACGATTTCAAGCGTATCAAATAAAACTCAAAGTAGAAAAAAAAAAAAACCAAAAAATATTTTGCAAAGTATTTGTGTTTTGAAAACATGTACTTTAATGTATAAGCTACTCGTTTTCAGTAACAAAAATATATCAAACCAAGTACATGTCTTCTTCGTTCCCTGGTTGTTGAATTCTGAACAGCTCTCTCCTGCGCTCCAGAATCCCACAGTCAAATATGATATGTCTTGCCTACTCTTCGGCCTGGTCTCAAAGCTGACAGCTTTGGTCGCCTTCCATGACTCCCACGTTTGCTAGATGTTTCCTGAACTGACCATGTCCAGTAATGAGTGCTATCAGCTCTTTTGAGCTGCTGTTGGTTTAATTTGATCAAAAGGACTTAGTAAAATAAATATTTAAATGTTTAATCAAATATTATAATATTGAACAAGCTAACTTTCCGCCTGCTCAACCCTAGAGGGTGTCTTATTCATTAAATTATTTTAAACAAGCAAATAAAGAAAAGTTAGGACATGGATGTGATCGGCTTTCTTGCTGTCTTTTCATTAAACTTTGGCACAAACGAATAAGGCCTGACAGAGAGAGGCAACTAAATTAACACATTTAGACTTTGTACAATATTAAGTGGCATTTTAATTTTGCATATATAGGCCTACGTGCTGCGTGGCAAGCTCACATTATACATTATATCTATATCGTGTTTGGACTCATTTTTCTCTTCTTACTATCAAGATTTAAAAAATATCTATATCGACAACCTTAAGGGGTAAAAGTCGCAAAGACTGTGGAATAATTCAGTCGGCCATTAAATAGGGAAGGGTCCCAGGTAAAGCGAGACTGTGTAGGTATTATCTTACGCCTGGCAGACTATATAGATAAATACCAAGAATTAAACTTATTTAAATTGAGATCTATGACTATAGTAAGATAGGCTAGTCATTTAAGATGAGTAGCCAAATTAAGATTTAATTATAAGTAGTCCTAATACATGAATTTGTAACAAAATTCCAGGCAACCTTCTCTTTAGGTTTACAGAATTAAGAGTTTCTAGAGAATTATTCAAAATTCTAGTACTCTATATGATTTAAGGATAGAGTATCATTGGTACGCTATAAAAACCAAGTCTACTCGTATTGTATGTAGGTAGTAGTGTAGACTCATTCATTCTTAGCACAGACATTTTTAGTAAATTTTTAGAAACTTTAAATAAATATAATTCCAAAACAAATAAATATAGGTAGGCCTAAAATCAAATTTGAATTTTTCTTATTTTATATGAAGGCTAACTCCTGCTAATTTCATAAAAATTCTTTTTGTTTTAGGATGGTTTTCACAATGATAATATATAAGATACGAGGACTTTTTATGGTCATACTAGGACTTGTAAAAAGATCTCTTTGTTGTTTTAAGAGAAGGAGACGATCATCTTGTGACTCCGTACCTCTAACTGCTGTTGGAGTTGAATCTACATTTGAAAACAGAAAGCCTTCTGAAAATAGTGTAAGTTGCCTTCTTAAAATAAAACAATTTTAAATATTTCGGTGGCATGCTGAATATTATTAGTAAATATTTGTTTTGCTGGACACGTAAGCAATTTATTAAGAGTTGTGAATTATTTTCTAGTAGGGCCTACAATACAATAAAATAAGTTTTATTTTGCTTTTAAACATGTAGGCCTACATCATTTTAAGTTCGATTTTGTGCAAATTTGGTATACACTTTAGTTGTATATGTCGCTCAGATGAGTTCGTTAGGCAAAAAATCCAACAACCGGAAGTACGTTTTTTGACCAGAAGTATCTATTTTTAATTTTTTTTCTTACGGGAATGAATTTTTTGAGAGTTTTTTCTAAAAATATAAATGTAGGATGTTATTTTGCACATTTTGTTTTTTGCGCGACCTTATAGCTCGCTTGGTTTCCCCAAAATCGATCAAAACGTAAAATACCTGGTTCAAAGCCACGTGGTGGGTTTTACCTTGGAGGTATCTTTTCATCCGAGGCCAACAGGCGAGTTTTTTCGCTGCGAGCGAAGCGAAGCTCATTACCCGAGGCCACAAGATCGAGGTGCAAACTGTTTTTCCATGCGAGTGTAACGGATGAGAGCGTGAATAGAAGCTGGAGGCTTAGGCGCAAAAAAATTCTACTAATATATTTTGTACAAAGTGGCAGCTATTCAGCACCGTCGTGAGTAGACCTATTTCCCAAATTGTTGGTTGAATCCCTAAAACATAAGCCTATAAACTTAATTTTGGAAATTTGCTCAACTCACGTCAGCGGTTCAGCTGCGTGGTCGAATTATTTAATTAGCAACAGTCTTTATTAAAGTTAACTTAAAATTTAAATCAAAATTCATAAATATATTTCTCTAATGAGCAGTAAGAGCCTTGTTTAAAAAATTGGACATTCACAATTTCATTTGTCTTTCTGTCAAAGAACCTGATAGCTTATTAAGTTTAATTTGTTGAAAACTAATTAAGTAATTCAAGGACTGAGTTAAAAATGCGTAATCCTAATTTTGTTTTTAAAAGAGCCAATACAATTTTCTTAAAAAACATATTACTGTAGGACTATATCTAATTCTTTTATATTAATCAATGATGGTATAGTTTTAAAAAAAAGTAAGCAAATATATTTAATTTAAATATTAAAATGTATTTTAATATGTCAAAATTAAACAATTAGTCAAAACATAATTTTTTATGTATACGGTATTGGAAAGTGTAAGATATTAGTAGTAGTAGTTAGTTTGATATTAGTAATTGGCACCAATATAGGATTCAACCAGCGGTGTTCATGTACTAGTGACCATTTTTTAAAAATTTGTTATATTGCCATGATTGGGAACATTGTTAGTAGAATTGGAGAATTTATTATGTCTTTAAATATAATGGATTAAAGATTATTAAACTAGATATGTGTACAGTAAAAAAAAGTTAATAGTTTCCTTAAAAATTGAATATCTTTCCGAAAATGTTGTCCATGGTGTTGGCTACAGATTGCAGCGGGCACAGAATTATTGTATACGTTTTATTTTTTATTTAAAACGCGATGCTCTTGTTTCTCTTTATTATAAATGTTTAGCTCTTAACATCTTAAAACTTCATGACCTAACGGTCATATCATAGGCCTACTCTGATGATGTTACATTCTATTCTACAAACGGGAGTGCCGGCTTACCTGGCCGAAAAGTTTGTCTATATCTCTAACATAAGTGCAAAGAACACTAGAAGAGGTGGCATTACGCTTGCCATACCTTTGCACCGGATTATGAAGTATAATAAATCATTTACTATGTTCGCTTGACATCTGTGGGATTTTCCAGCGGATGCAATTAAGTCTGTGTCAGCTCGACGGCTGTGTCCGGTTTTTAAAGCTGTTGATGTCTTATTTACTGTGCAGAGTGGATGACGCATTCTAATTTCGAGACGTAATCTAGAAGTGTTTATTGTATAGTCGTATGAATATTTAATTCTGATTATAATTCATTATAAGTAGGCTATTTACTGTTAAGGTTTTTATAAATTGTACAAATTTATTTTCGTTTGTTAAGGAAATATTTTATTTTAAAGAATGCTTTGTTCTATGTGTTTGTAATTTTAGGCACATCTGTTTCACTCAGCTGTTCCTTGTTTGTTTGTACTGAGAGCTGACATATTCATCCAAAGTTTTAGTTTTGCATAAGTTCTTGTTTTTCTTAGTTTAGAACATAATTATTTTATTTTTAGGCAACGATAAGTATTGCTTTTATGTATTTTTTTTGGCTGATTGTAAATTCTGCAAAGTTTAGTTTGATTTTTTTTTAACTTGTAAAAAATATTTTTTTTTAAAGAATGCTTTGTTCTATGTGTTTGTAATTTTGTATTGGGGTTATAAAGTCAACAATCAATCTTTTTATCTCTCTACCTTATTATTATTTGTATCATTACATTATTTATGTAAATATTCTGACACTTTGTTTATTACAGGACTTGCACAATTGGAACTCGTGGGATGAACCTTCGAGCATAGTGACTGAATTAAATTCTGTTCAGCAACATATAGATTATTATAGACAACAACAACAAGCATTAAGAAGACCTACGGATAATCAAATTGAAGGGGAACAGAATGAAGACTTTTTCCAGGTATGTAAACAGAAGTACTAAAATATAATATACTAGCTGACCCATACGGCGTTGCCCGTGGTGGTTGGTATTTTCAGTCTTTTTAACGTAATTGTATTCTTTTTAAGTGTTCAGTCAGTCAGTGGTATTTGGCTTTTATATATATAGATCTTAAATAATAAAAGCACTATTGTCATAATAATAAAAGATCTGAAATTATGATTTTAGTAACTTTGATCCCCCCAAACCCCTCCTAAAATTTCAAAATTTGTCATACCCTTTCTTAGTGAGCACCTATGGCCCTAGAGGAAGCTACGTACCAAATTTCATTCCAATCCGTTTGGTGGATTTGAAGAAATCATGATTTAATAACTTTAATCCCCCCAAACCCCCCTAAAATTTCAAATTTTTTGAAACCCTTTCTTAGCGAGCGCCTATGGCCCTAGAGGAAGCTACATACCAAATTGCATTTCAATCTGTTCTGTAATTTTGGAGAAATCATGATTTAGTAATTTTTACCCCCCAAACCCCCCTAAAATTTCCAATTTTTTAAATCCTTTTTTATTGAACACTTATGGTCCTAGAGGAAGCTATATATCAAATGTCATGCCAATCCGTTCGGTAGTTTTTGAGAAATCGTGATGAGTGAGTGAGTGGTATTTCACTTTTATATATATAGATTATATTTTGTTGGGGAGAAGTTAACTGATTCTTCAGTACATTTCGTAACGATTTTTAAGGATTACATTTAATTTTCAGGGAGCAATATACCAAGCGACTTATTTGTTGGTAGGCTGTAAAAAGACTTATGTATACAAATTAACGTTATAAAGTATTTTATCATATCTTTACAAAGAAAAGGAAAAGAGTTGAGTGAATTAAAGGAAGATTTAAAACTAAATAGTAAGTCCTAAACAATCACATGGCTTCAGAGCTTGTAATTTAGTCTATAGAGTTTGCCTTCACATTTTAATAAATCTATCATCTTAATAATATACGTATACTTTCAAGTAGGTACAAGGTTAAAGACGAAGATAACAAGCCGAGGGCATTGTGTAATGCTTCACTTATGGATAAAAAATATAACAATAACAATTCATTGTTCATGTACCGATCAATCTTGTTTGGTGTAGGTCTACATTATTTCAAATTGTAAAAGATTTTATGAAAGCCTAGGATTACTTCAAATATCAATAATTTTGTAATGCTTGTGACAGGTATCCTCCACCTAATATAATAATAATCATAGTTAGAGAGTAATTCTGGATCTACGTTGATAGTGGTCGTGCTAAAAAAAAGCTTGCTCACAAACAATAGCTGATGTCACAGTTTATAGTTAAAGGGGGGAGACAGCTTGAGACTAAATGTTCAAGCCTAAGTTTGTCTGTTAGTAACACAAGGTGGACTTGCTTGCCTTAATCTTCATCTAGTTGTAAGTTCTGGCCAGCAGAGGAATTCATTGTTTTGCTTTAATAAACGCTTTGAAATGATACAATCATTTTGCCTCCTTATTTTGAAGAACCTTCTCCACCAAAAATCATGACACACCTGTAGAAGGAGTGGAAGGACACATCCTGTAAGGAGACACACCATCGCCCGGTAAACACAGGAGCAACCAACAGCGAGGAACCTTATGTGCAAAAATGTTCGACATAGTGCACTAGTTTGTATAGTTATGGCTTTAAACCGTTTTAAACACCTAACTGAGCAATCATCTTTGTTTTCTTTCAGAAACTTAGCTCGCAACTCAATAATAATATAGATTAAAAATGTTACGTAGGCCTACAAAAATTTAAAATATTTTGTGTATCACATTTCAATATTGAAGCAAATGACTTCTTCCCTTCCATAAAATACTTTCAAATTGTTACGACAAACCTTCAACTGTTACCATTAGTAAACCTTAAATAAAACGTATTGCAGCGTCAGCCGTAGTGTTTAGTTTATGTTGACCATAATGTGCATGCACGAATAAAAATTAACGTTTCAATGCTTCAGAGGTATTTTAATGATTTTAAATTATGACTGCACATCTCCGTATAATTTACCGTATATGTATTCAACTTCATGTCTTGTACGGTTTTCGTATGAAAAGGGGTACAAAATTCAGCCAAATGTTGATTTGAATTGAAATGTTGATGCACTTCTTTTGTCCATATATATCTTTTTGGGTGGTTTAAAGGCAAAAATCTTGTCATTCATCTCAGCCTGTAGTAATAATATTAAAGACACAAGAGTAATTAAAAAATCAAGAAAATCCAAATTATTCACTATTAAAACTGACCAGTTTTTAATGAGTCTTAACCCTTCACATGTGGCTAGCACTTTTAAACGCGGCACAACCCAATATCCAAGCGGGGGTAGCACCTTTAAACGCAAATACACAAACACATGCTTAGATGATTCCATAGATCATTAAACTTTCAGTAGAATGCAGAGTGATGTTCTTTGAGTATGTTTAGACCAAATAAATAATATAAGCAATGTCTGCGACATCTTATCAGCATTAATCTACTATCGCAAGTGTTCTCATCGCGGCTTACACCTATAGACACATCAGTTTCACTCAGCTGTTCCTTGTTTGTTTGTACTGAGAGCTGACTGATATTCATCCAAAGTTTTAGTTTTGTATAAGTTCTTGTTTTTCTTAGTTTAGAACGTAATTATTTTATTTTTAGACCTCACCTCTACGAAGTCGATATCATTTTTATTCGTAAGATTTTGTTCATGAAAAATGTACATATACGAAAAAATGCAAGTACAAATACATTAAAAAAAAAAAAAATACAGTAGAGTCCCGCTAATCCGAAAATACGCCTATTCCGAACAGAGTTCAGAAAAAATACCGATTTTTAAAACTTGAAAAACAGGAGAAATTAAAAAGACGTTCTTGAAAAAACGTACATTTATTTTTATATAAAATAGTTAAATAGAAACATACATAGAGCCTAATCTTGACGAAAACGCCTAAAACGAAATGGGAATGATAGCTGGTTACTTACAGTACATGTCGGCTCTATTTATATAATTTGTCGAATAATTTTTAATCACTGCTAAACACAAAGCATTACTAATTTACACCCACTCTTAAGAAGTAATGTCAGTGATTTTTGTACTGAATCGACTTGAGGATGCAATGTTCCGCTATCACCGCATGAACAACATCATTTGGTGTTGATGAAGCGTGTTGTTTGACGTAGCGTAGCGCAAGCTCAAGAGCATTTGCCGCGTCTGTGTGTGATATGATTTTGGTTTGAGCATTCCCCTATTCCTCGCTTTCCTCCAAGCCGGTCTGTTTACATCGATAAATTTGTAATAAGCGCACACAGTTTATCAAACTCCCCTAACTATCAAAGTAAACACTGAACTAGATACGACTAGGCTAGTGCTCAGTGCACTAGTGCAGTGATTGATAAATATGTTTGAAACACAAGAGGGAGAGGGGTAGGTAATGTCTCGGCGCTATGAGTCATCGAAGAAAATGCATTTCCTTGCCGACTTTCACTGAACCTGTTCACAAGCCGACCAACACTGTATAGAGCTGCCATTAGCAGATGTCCCCGCACATTATTTACCCATTAACGTGTCAATACGTTGATATTATTTATGAAACCCGCCTATTCCGAATTTCCGCTAATCCGAACAGTGTTCGGTCCCAAGTAGTTCGGATTAGCGGGATTCTACTGTAGTGAACGTAAAACTTATAAGTGTATTAACAATTTTATATTTATTTTCAGACCCTTTCGTATTGGGAAGTTAAACATTTTAACTTTTGTTTTTTTTATGTTTAGGATATGACTCCAAGAATTACAAGACAGACAAAAGTTCTCATCAGGCCACAGGGCCATGAAACCCAAAGTGAAGTACCATCACGTTTATCCTTTGCACAAGATGA
>JAGFPH010000434.1:521602-545397 GCA_018207615.1 Philaenus spumarius | reverse complement strand
TTGTTTTAAATCGGTTAGATTTTTAGGAGAAATTTTGATTGAAATGTTTGTTTTGGGCAAGTTTATTGAGCAGTAGATTTTTACACACTGTTTTTAACGGGAGTGGAGCCAACAGACAATGTACACCGGGCTTAAATCACTCAATAATTACGAAAACTGCTATTTTTAATGAGTGCAAATTTTCAAGATGATTGGTGCCAAACTATCGAGTCTGCCGGATTATCGAGGTCTTACTGTATTTGGAAAATTGGTCTAATAATGAAAGTGCTGAATATCAGCTTGCGCATACACGTGCTGCTTCTTTCCACATAACTACCTTGTGTGCTCAGATTATTGGCACGGTTCGCTCGCAGCAGACAAGCTGCCCACACAGTAAAATCCCCCACGTGAATTTGAATTGGGTAATTTTATGGTATTATGTTTTGATCAATTTTGGGGGGACCACTATAAGGTCAAGGTCGTGTAAAAAGTAAACTGTGGAGAATGATCTCCTACATTTATTTTATGTAAACCCCTAAAAAGATTCGTTCTAGTACTAAAAATCTCAAAACTTCTTACGTCCGATAAAAAAAAAGTGCTTCCGGTTGATAAATGTTTTGGTTAAAAAACTCGTCCGAGCTACTAGGAAAACCAACGTGTGTACAAATTGGATGTAAAATGGAGCCGTTAGATAGCAATACATATTTATATGGTATACACTTTTAGTGACACCTAAAAACGTGTTCTGGGGACCATGATCGGTGCTCACTGACCACTCCCGACCTTAGGGCTCACCATTAGAGTCACTGCAGTAGCTCATCTTTCTTATCGAAATTCGCTAATAAATATTGATTTTTTTATAAGTACCTTAGGTGTAAAAATTATGGTTTAAATTGTCCTTACCTAAATACTCTCAAAGTCTTCTTGCCGCTGTGATAATACAAAACATATTCATCAGTTTTGTTGAACAAACAAATAACTGTAAACACACCTTCGGCGACTTTTGGAATGAATGTTCTAACCGTGTTACCTTTCTTCAGTTCAATTAGTTCAAGACCACCTCTAGACGGTGCGTACAAACCAAACTTTCCATCTTTTGTACAGATTCCTCCCCACTTGGGTACAGTTCTTAATACTCTCTTTCCTTTGATATCTATTATTGTTGTTTTCTCGGCATCCACCAAACCAATTGAGTTAGCTCTGTTGGGCATAGCTATGAGGAACATCACATCCTGCAATACAAAGAAAAACTTTCAAGTAATCTTATATGATGAGCCAACACATTTAATAAATATTGTTCCCTTATAAGATGTTACTTTCTCATACCAACTATGCATATGCTTTTTACAGAGCGGATGATATCCGAATATCCATGTGCATTGTCTCTACAACTGTTACTAACATTGGGAGAACAGCAGCTCAATGAGCGTAGTTTACAACCCTACCAAAGTTGCATCTGCAAACTGAGTGACTTTCGGAACCTTTTCTATGTGTCATTTTACTTCTTATTCTCATTATTTGTTCTTGCCAAAAACAGAACTAAATGTCTTTCATGCCTACTGTAGTTGTGCAGTAAAAGACACATTTTTAAACTGTCATTATTTAATCCTACTGAAAATTATGTATACAGTATTCGCGGGGGATAAGTTCCGACAAACAAAACCGCGAATAGCGAAAACTAAATCTTTATAGGAAAAGGGGGATTATGTTCTTGACATAAGTTATAGAAAATTTTAAAACATTATGTACTAATACCTATAATTAATTAATTTACGTAAGATATAGGCAGTCGTTATACCCCGTCTGGCTTTACGCGATTTCGCTTTTACGCGGTAAAAAAAGTCCTTGAAAGGTTTAGTATTCGAGCTGAGTTGTTTGGAGTGTTGACTTCAGTTGATAATTTTATAAGTTATCGGAGCGTTGTTTGTCATCTCACTCTCCCTTCAAGGTCAGTGCTCTCATAATGGTACCTTTACCCATCCCTACTTGATCGTTCACTGTCTGGGTTTGTCTATTTTTAGAACTTAGTCATGTCAAGGCATCAAACTATCGTTCGCTGTCAGTAGCGAAAATATTGGTTACGAGTGATAAAACGTAGTAAAAACTTAATTTCTTTCAAAATATTTTAGTTATTTTAATTAATTTGACTTGTATACTAAATTGGTGTCTCCAACTAAATCACAGTATGCGACCTTCATTTGCACAAGTCCACTTGTATTCACGCAGAGGTGTGTTGTAGGGAAATCCCATTTTGTATGTTTTGTTGTATTTGCGAGTGTTTCGCCGACTTATTTATACAATGTTATTAAATTCGTACAATAATAATCACAGTGCTACACTATAATAATTTACGAATTTTGCATGTACGTTATTGCTATTTATACAGTATTTTTTATTTTTTTAGCGACCGCGAATAAACAAAACTGCGAATACCAAGTCCGCAAATGTCGAGGGATTACTGTACTCATAACTTTTGTAACAAAAAAGTCCAACATTTTGTATTTATGAAATAATAACTATGGTTGTTCATAACTTTTAAGAATTGATCTCTTATTTTTTTCCGGAAAATTAGGATACTTCAAAACTGCGAATACCAACTCCGTGAATGTTGAGGGATTACTGTATTCATAACTTTTGGAACACAAAAGTCCAACATTTTGCATTTATGAAATAATAACTATGATTGTTCATAACTTTTAAGAATTGATCTCTTATTTTTTTCCGGAAAATTAGGATACATCAAAAATATTTTAGGGTATTTCGTTGTAGCGATAGTCACTATTATTTAGTAGGCTACTATTTAGAATTCACGTAGTCACATTTGTGAAAAACTTATAAATTTTCTTCTCAAAAAGAAAGAGTAAAATTTCATATCATAATAGAGTTGGATAGAAAAAATTCAGAATTCTTGACTTTTACCTCTGCTTGAGTAATGTAGGCGTGGAGAGGATCAAGGGTATGTATTCTGCCTTGAAATCAATGTAAAGAGAAAAAAAGTAAAATGTATATTTTCATTACAATGTAATGACATGTTCAAATAAGCATAACCAGACATTTGTAAAAAAAGTTACTCAGATCTAATAATTAATAATCCGGATTTGTCAGAATCATTTAAATGGGGTGGCTAAAAATTAGATGGCAGGCTCTCATCCTGTCAATCGGTTTTTGTTCTCATAACGCTTTAACACTAAAATTTGTATTAGAAAAAGTGCTGATTAATTTTCAAAAAACTTTACAAAATATAATTTTTAGAATTATCTACATAAGAGATTTATAGGTGCTTTAAGGAGCATGAACAAGGTTACAAATAAATTTCTAATCCTAATATAAATTTTAGTTTGCCATGGTGAGTAAGCAATTAACCATAGCGAGGTAACAATTAAAAACATCAACAGATAAAAAGCAAAGGAACTTTTCCACTTTACTTAGCAATCTGCATTCATTAATTATAATGCAAACAGTGTTCCAATCTACACAGTACCGGTAATCCCTCGGACTTGGTATTGGAGTGGACTTGTACAAATGAAGGCCAATGGCATACTGTGATTTAGTTGGAGACATCAATCTAATGTACAGCAAGTCAAATTAATCTTAAAGAATTCATTAAAATTACAGTAAAATATTATGAAAGAAATTAAGTTTTTACTACGTTTTATCACTTGTAACCAATATTTTCGCTACTGACAGCGAACGATAGTTTGATACCTTGACATGACTAAGTTCTAAAAAATAGACAAACCCAGACAATGAACGAGCAAGTAGGGGTGGGTAAAGGTATCGTTATGAGAGCACTGACCTTGAGGGGAGAATGAGATGACAAACAACACTCCAATAACTTATAACAACTCAGCTCAAATACTAAACCTTTCAAGGACTTTTTTTACCGCGTAAAGCCGGACAGCGTATAACAACGACTACCTATATCTTATGTAAATAAATTAACTATAGGTATTAGAACATAATGTTTTAAAATGTTCTATATGTCAAGAACATCTTCCCTAAAGATGTACCCATCTTTTCCTATAAAGATTTAGTTTTCGCTATTCGCGGTTTTGTTATTCGCGGCAATTTGTCGGAACCTATCCCCCGCGAATAGCGAGGGATTACTGTATTATGTTTTGTTAAACTAATTAATTTGTCTTTAATGAGGTTATGGAGTATAACACAATGTGGATTGACTTCTCCCGAGATTGGTGTAGTTATTAAAATTTCCTTTGGGCTTAATATTGTGAACCGAATTTAAAAAAGTAAATTTCTATGTTCTTACTGTTATTTTGTAAACGTTTCTACAATGTTGTTTAACAGTAATTGTCTTATCCCTCCCCCCAACAGACAAATCCCTTTTACGCCGTTTATATAACTGTAATCAATATTTATTTTTGTGATAATACTCGTATACATCTTTCAATATAAAATAACTTTTAATTTTATAAGAATTATATGTAAAAATCCTTTACAAATTAAAAATTTCCTGTGGTATTATGTGTTTTTATTAAATCTATAAAACAGTGAATATTCTCTTGGTATTGGGTTTTTAAAACTGCATAAGATAGATAACCTGAATAATAAAACTGCTATTTTAACTGCATCTTTAGGAATGATGATCAGATTATTACTTAGAGTAGATACATTACAGGTTTGAATAAAACACAGAGAAAACCTTTGTCTTTTATTATTAAAAAATTTCCATAATTAAGAAGAGCTATTGCAGTGACTCTTATGGTGAGACCTAAAGTCAGGAGTGGTCAATGAGCATTGATCTAGGTCCCCAGAACATGTTTTGGGGTGTCATTAAAATGTTTCTGTATATATGTTTGCACTCTTCATGGCCGCATTTGATAAAAATTTGGTACACACGTTGATTTTCGAAGGCATATGGACGAGTTAGTAAAAAAAATACAATAACCAGAAGGAAAAATTTTTTGAGATTTTTCGTACTAGAATGAAACTTTATTTGGATTTTATCTAAAAAAAAAATTAATGCAGGATACTATTCTTTTTACACGACCTTATAGCCTGTCTGGTTTCCCCAAAATCAATCATGGGGAATTTACCGTGGGACATCTTCTGTTCCGAGGCCGACGGCCAGGATTCAAACTCAAAGCGAGTTTGTCTGTTGCAGGCAAAGCGAATCAGTCCATAATCTCAGGCCGCAAGTTCGAGGTCCAAACTCGCTGAGCAAGTTTTCCCGCTGCGAAACAACGCGGAATGAAGCAGCGCTTGCTGGAGGCTGAGGTGCAAAAAAATTCTACTAATATATTTCACATACGCAGGCAGCTTTTCAGTGCCTTCATGAGTAGACCAATTTCCCATATGGTTGAAACATATAAACTTAGTTTTGGAACTCATGTCAGCAGTTCAGCTGCGTGATCGAATTATTGAATTTCTTCTTTGGGAAATGTAGAAAATCGAGTTAAAAGTAAAAATGTATGTTAGTGATATCCACATAGTTTTTAATTTTTAAAGATAATTAAAATAGCTATAATTATTTTACAAAAAGCCAAATTGATGACTCGCCTTAACTCCAGGTAATTTTAGTGGGATTTTTGCTACCGAAGCTCCAGTTTTCGCATTGAACACTACCATTGATTCTCTGTGATGTCCTTTATCTGCTGCCAGTGCCACTATGTTTTGGCCATCACAAGACACCACAGCCTGTTTAAATGGCATTCCCGGCTGATTTCTTACAGGATAATCGAAGGAATATAAACGAGTCCCATCTGTGAAAAAATTGTCTCTTCAATTTCATAATTTATTTTATATTAATTGCATAATATGTCTGTAAAGTAAAATACAGTTTCACTGCATACTAAAGCAAAGCAAGGAGCATTACGTCTTAAAAATGTTTCTTGTTACACATGTTCATACTAAATGGAATAATCTATTGCTAATCAACTTTATAGTTGAGTTTGTTTATATGTAATTATTATGTTTAATGATTACAAAATTCAATAAACCCAGAATCTTTAGATACAGTCGTGGACGGATCCAGCTGGTTTTCAAGGGGGGAGGGGCTGTCTCCTATCCCGGGGGTATAGAATAATTTTTTGGAATACAGTGCTTGAAAACGTGTTATTAGACTATTTCACGAGCACCCATTTTTAATAGGAATATATGCTGTACCGAAATTGAAATTGTAGCCTAGAGAATAAACCATAGAATTGAACTATATACCGTACTAGAAAATTTGAAATAGCCTTACTCTATAAACTTTTAATTCACTAAATTAGAACAACTAAACAACACTCTCACAAACGTATAGTATACAGTTCCAGCCAGACTCTACCGCACTGCAGACAATGAGAAAAGAAAAGGGCTAATGCGCCTAGGGCGTTCGCCAATCTAGGGTTTCCTTATATTGAGCGAAAATATAAAACTTTCACTTCAAATCGATATAAAAATCATTATACAAATATATCGATTTGTAATAGGTACATCGATTACAAAATTTGCTTTCTCATTAGTAGAAAACTGTCCAATTACAAGGATTTTCTGAAAACTTCATAACTAAGAAACTATAAGAGTGACGAATGATTGGAAGACCGTGGTAGAAGTTCAAATCCACTAGTGTCCTTATTTTCTTCTCAAAACAAGTCTGTCTTACGGTTATATGCCTTAAAAAAGTGATTAGTTTGAGTCATTTTCTCGCGCGGCATCTGTTTATTTAGACAACTACAATTTTACAACGATGATTACATTTATGTAAAAATACGTTTTAGAAGAAATTTGTAAATACAAAAACTAAACTTAAAAACATTTCATTTCCAATGGTTTTTCATGTTTTATTGAGATTAGATAATATTAGTGGGTGAAATAATCAATACAAATTGCGTTATCTGAGACTACGCAATTGAGCAATCTGCCAGGACGATTAAACAAAACAAAAATATAATAACCCAAAGGAGGAACTGCAGCCCCCCCCTGGATCCGCCAATGGATGCAGTGCAGTTATAATTATTATGTTATAGTTACAAAGAGGTATAAATATGTTCAAATTCTTTCCCACTTTAATAAAATACTAAATCTAGACGAATATTTCATATCCTCTAGATTGCTAGCTGATTCTAATTGCTGGTCCTGTGTTGATGCTGTAGCATTTCTCCGATTTAAATTTCATGCAGAAACTAACTAAAGATCTATTTCCTCCTATAGTTTGCAGATAAGCACTACCTACTGTTTTCAAGACTAGTTCACAAGCTACTCAATTTGTATTGATACACAGAACACTTAACATATTGAAAGTTGAAAGCATTAGTGAATTTTAAATTAAATCATATGTTGTATATCAAATTATCAGATGGATTAAAACTGTAAAATGTTCACAAACAACGAAGCAGGCGACTTTGAACCGCAGTGTTTGTTATTGACTGTCACTCAGCAACAACGGGAATAACCTCTGTGTCAATAACGGTTGCCCTTTGTTCTTGTGAAACTTTCCCTTCTAAAAGGTGAGCGTCCCTGCAATCATTCAGTGAACATAGTGTATAGATCTTGTACAGTGTCTCATAACAATTATCAATAAACTTTATTCCACTACAATAATATTTTGTTTAACTTTTTCCAAATAAAAACCTTTAGATTGCCAAGCTAGGCAAAATTTTCATTCGTTTTCAGCCTTGATGATAATGTTGATTAACACAGAGCAAACTACTTAATCATTTACTCCAAATGAAATACTGTATGTTAAAAAGTCTGAAACGAGTATACATTCCTTCATAAATGAACTGTCATTGTGGATGCTTGCTGGATTTGGTTGGCTTTATGACCCTAGAAAGGTATTCAAATAAAAAGGTATGTTAGTCTGAGCAAAAGCCCAAACAGGTTGGGTTGTCAGGAATTTGATATTCTAAATTAAAATGTGCATACATTGTAGTAATCATATTGACTTATTTCTGTTAGAAAATTACCATAGATACTAAATAGTAAAAGCTGTTGCAGCAACAGCTGCTTTTACTCTTCTGGAAAATATTTCAGTGACATATTTTTACAATCTTTTAGTTTTAGAACTTGTAGATTATCAGGAAATTTTACAGGAAGAGTTTTTCCAAATGCTAAGCTATGGATAAATTGATTGAAAAACAGTTTTTTAGGGCATTTTCGTATTTATGTATCTCAATCTTGAGTTATTAGTCTTCAAACTTGGGTTGTTTTCAGTGTGCCCACAAATTATTAGCTTTCTACCCGAAACATATAAAAATTATGGAAATGAACTAAGTAATAAGATTTACAACGTGACGTTAAAATTATACATTTTAAAAATATTAAAACAATTTTACGTTTCAAAATTTTTCTGACAGATAAAATTTGATAACATTTTTATGTGAAATATTTATATTTTAGTAGGACAAAAATGATCTCATTTTTAAAGATTTCAATACTGATTTCTTTGTAGAAATTGTAAAATGCTTACTAACTAGGTGAAAAATATTGGCTGGCAAAATGCTTTGTAAACCTGGGGCAGGTACCCTGCACCTTATATAAATTAATAATAAATAGACCGGAATACTAATCATGAAGCAACATTTATATATTGAATGTACACGGCCTAGACAAAAAGTATAAACTAAAATCAGGAGTTACATAACTAAGGAAGGGCACTGGTTTACCCTATATAATAGGTTACCGTAGTTTGTCAGTAAGAAGGTTTTCTTGCCTTGACCTCCAGCCAGTTAAGTATAGATAAGTTGAAGCCAGCAGAGAATGTTTTGTGTTTTGGTTTGATAAATATGTAAAACTAGATTATCACCTACCTATTTTCCTAACCAAACCAAAAGGATTAATTCTGCCTACTAACTGCTTTGGGCCATCCTGATATGTTTGAAAGCTAACCAGGGAGCATAAGGACATCACTCCAGCATGAAAATTCACGCAGTGAGACGTCCATCACAATATTATCAATACACATCTAAACAATGTATTTGAATTGTGTGGTTAGATTATTAATACCGTCTTCCTTTCATCACCGACCAAAATGAGATCAATCTCATTAAAAAATATGATGATCCTTAAAAATTTGCACCTGTACTGTCCAATACATACATACTAAACTGTGTTTGTGTACAAAATCGTAACTTCAAAAAAGTTAAAACGTTCTCTACTTCCTTACAACAATTAAAGTGACAACATATACTTTGTTAACAGATAATTATAGTAGCATAAGGTAAATACATACTGTACTTTATGTAGATAGGTACTAAATACAAACCTGGAATTGTCCTCAAAATTCCTGTAGCTGTAGTCCTTGTAGGGCCATCTACTCCTGAGACAATAGGTGGTTTGGATATTGCTAAAAATTTTGTTGCGTCTTCCAAGAACATGAGTTGCCTGATTCCAGGCTGTCCATCTTTATACAACACCTGTTCAGTTATTCTGTTCCAAATCAGGATATTACCACTTTCGGATGAAATAATGTATCTGTAATTACAGCCATTAATCGGAATCAGAAAGTTCAAACACGGTTTAAAGAAATCTTTCATTCTACATTTAGTTGACCTTAAATGTTTATTTTGTAAAACAATACTAATTATAAACTCATTAATAAATTTTGAATGTGTAATGATTACAACTATTGTACGAGTTTGCTCTCTGTAAGAACAAAGTTATTTTCACTTGATAACAGAAAGAAAGGGTTTTACCATAAAGCATATTATATAACACTTCTTTAAACATGACTTCTTTAAATTAGTTTCAAGCCAGTAAATACATAATTACTGTAAGGCAGAAAAGCTATTTACTGGAGATATTACTGTAAATGATTTTTATCATTTTTTATATTCTGAATGATATTAAATTTATCACACTCGCAGCATTTGCTGCCATAAATATAAATGACCATCATTTACTCTCCTTTAGATTTTTTATGGGAAGTATGGATACATTTGATTTTAATAAAAACAATTTAAAGCAAATAAACTTGAGGATTGCAAGTTTGACTCCTGCGCAAATGAGCAATACAAGTTTTACCTTATTGCTTGGAAATCGGAGGGCGTTTATATAATGCTCATAAATTAAATAAATAAATTGAGATACCTACAATCACACATAGGTACACAAAATCCACTAAAAACAACATCATGTTATATACTGAACTAAACAATAACCATAATGTTCTTACCTTCCATCAGGAGTAACTATTGCATGTGTGACAATGGCTCCTAAAGGACTGTCTGCAAGTTGCGACATTAGCTTTCCAATTTGTAAATCCCAAACTCCTACACAACTACGAGTTACTGTCACAGCAACACCAGTTAGTTGAGATATGCTATAAAAAGTAACCAAGTAATTAGTTCTGGCAGATCCAAATCAATGACAATAACTCCTGAAATATAAAGGACCTTTTGAAATCTGTCAACTATTTTGTGTTTTAAAAAGAAAATAATATCTTGAAAACCATTAACATTACAAAATTTGCACGAGGCAAAATTTTTTCCAGAAAAAAAAGTGAACGCTTTTTAAAATGTTGTATGTAGTTTAAAGATTATCTACAACAATAATTGTCTTAACATTTTAAATTAGGCTAATCTTTACCAAATATTACTTTTTATGAAATACTTGAAAGATATTTGAATGCATCTTTATTTCCATGCAAATGGTAGGTATAGTAAGCCCAGTTAGAAATAAAGTCACCAAAGATGGTGCGAGAAAAGTTAATTTAATTATAAAGATAAACTAGGAGATTCTAAATAATTTGTTAAAATAGTTGAATTGGCTCCAGAAAAAGGTGTAGTGTAAGGGAATGGTGGAAGATGTTTTTGAGTAGATGATGAAGTGTTAATTAATTTTCTACATAGAACAAAGAAGAGAAGACAAAATTAAAACATAGAAGAAACTTTCATAATAATCTGTGATGTAAAGATATCTTTGGATCTGCCAATTAGCGGCGCAAGCTGGTTCTTAAAAAGAAAAAAACAATCAGACCTACAACAACTATGAAACATCAATGATAGTTTAAAAAGAGATTAACATGAGGGGTCTTTTCCTAACAGTCAAAATTGGATTACTAGATGAAACAGTAACAACTGACGAAGTAAAAGAGCTTGAGAATTGATTGAGTTTCAAGACACTGTTAGATAAAAATTTCTGTAACAATTTATAACAATTGTCTAGATCCTTTATTATTAAGTACAGGTAACTTAATTCAATCATTTAACTGAAGCAGGTTTAATTACATCTTAGTCTTGACGGTTGAAACATCACAAGTAACTGGACAAATTAGAAAGACCTAAATTTCCTTCCTAAATAAATTAAAAAAAAAACAAATTAAATAATAAAGTAGATAACATTAAAAGATAGTAAACAATTTCTGAAATATAATCTATATATTTCATTATATTTCAAGAATAAAACTTAAACTAAACCAATCTAAAACTGAAAACTAATCTGAAATTTAATATTTATTTTGAATAAAAACAAAACCCACTTCATATAACTGTAAACTATATAATGATTTACTTTCAGGTTTAGGCTACACAAAGTTGAATTATAGATTTGAATTATGTGAACTAGGAGTTTATACAATATATCTGAACATCTGAATATCGTTCTGAATATCTTAAACTGAACCGTATACTTTAATTAAATTGAATGGATTTGAACCCGGGACCTTTACGATTCTGTCGTAACGCTCTACCGTCCGAGCCACCCACTGAATCGTAAAGATCCCAGGTTCAAATCCCGGTCTTGGTCCATGATTTTTCACTTGTGATTTAATTAAATTAACCCTTGTTGAGGAAGTGTGTAGGCGGAAAATTGAAAATAATAATGAACCGTATAGGCCTACATTTATATATTTGTTAATTTCTAACTTACCTCGGGAGATAGATGAAACGATACATTTCTCATTTTTGAATTAATACTATTCTTTTTTATGTTGAAAAAAAAATTATGGTACGTTTTTACCAAGGCCGTAGCCAGGGAGGGGGAGGGTTAGGGGGGTCAAAGTTTTCCTGGCTACGGCATTGGTTTTTACTTTTAAAAAATATACATAATTTTGACACAGTACTAATACCTACCAAATAGAGTCTATAAGAAGTTCATGTCTGTCAATTACATGCACTTGTTCAAATATATTGTTGATGTTCCACACTTTGACTGTGCGATCTATAGATGATGTAATTACCTAGACAAATGTAATAATGAAATTAAATAATAACTAGTTGTTCACCATTTATTTGTTCTTTAGTATTTAACTTCTGAAATAAAAACATCGAAAAATATGAAAACGGCAATTTTATTTGAAACTGTTATCAGGATAGTAGGCCTACCGTTACAGAAAATGTATGATTTACAATATATTGATCGTATTGAACATTGCAATTTTCTTCTTCACCATAGGGAAATTAGCTAATTACTAAAATGTAATAAAAACTGTGATTATTCAATGTACCGGAGGATCACCTATCAATCTATCACACACCATTACTTTTAATAAACACTACGGTAATGCTAAACACATTAAATTACATATATTTTTCATTATGTTTTGTAAAAATTAAACTGCATTAGATATTTACATTTTGAAATTTGGTAATTTTGTACTGTTAATATATTAATAAATATTTTATTGTTGAACAAAATCACAAAGTTTAAAAACAAACACTTTTGTTTTATTCTTTGTTATTATTATGTTAATTATTCTTTATGTTTAATAATTACTTCATAAATGTTACATTTTTTGTTGTATACTACAGGAAAATAAGTCAAAACCTTGATCAGCTGTCTAATTAATTATTAAAAGTTTGTAATTAAATTTCACTAATAATGAATTAGCTGTTAGTTGCAAGTACAAAATAACTATAAAATTTACCACAACGGTTCGAAGAACGTTACGTTTTGTGATGTTTAACAAACATATTTGAGTATTAAAATGACATAAAAGTATTGAATATTATTGTAGAGTATCGAAAGGTTTAAGATTCAAATTGATATATATATGTCATGACCGTACGTTGAATGGTTCTCTCAAAACTAAGGCCAAGTTTCTAGATACAAATTCTCCTCTATATCGCTATAAATAACATTTTAAAGAAAATCTTAGATGGAGGAAGTTATGCATTTTATAATTTTGGAAAGTATCGGAAAGTTTGGGCTTCTGATTGGTACGTTTGTCATGAACCCATGTTCACTGGTTCTACCAAACTAAGGGATAGTTCCTACAAAAAGCTTCTTCCATTTAAATACCATGGCGTATTTAAAAAAACATCAGTTATTTTTTAAATTCAGTAATATTTCTTGATTTTTATATTTTTAAATAAATTTACAATTTTTAAAATTAAACTTTATTTTTACAAATTGGTTAAAAAGTAACAATGTAATGGGCAGATGAAGAAATTGCATGGCTAATTGATATAAAAGATTTATAATTTTTATGCAATGTAACTGTTTGTTATAAAGTTTTCTTAGTTCTTACAGAATTCCAGTTTCCTATAGTCAGGGCCTCTAATGAAATGATTCTACCGAAATGAGCATCCAAAATCTTGATCAAATCTGAAGTTTCCATACTCCAAACATATAAATTTTTCCTGGAAATAAAAAAACCATTCATAATAATTTTTAATTGTTTGTTGGCCTTCAATTTCTTCTTCATTTTTATTGTATTTGTGATGTAATAAATCATATTATGTTTAATCTGATATATTTATGTAAATAAAATAGTTGTGTTTTGAAAATTCACCCCAAATGTGTATTTATTTGCATTTCAATCTATGTCTGATACAAAATAATGTATTTTCGTGTTACAAAATCACCTTTTATTGATTTAATACAAGGTTTGCTCTCAAAACCATGTCAAACATTTATAAACGGTACCAGATAACTGCCACGTACTTTCTCTCAGTTGAAACTGTATACCTTCCCAAGAGTAGCAAAGGAGGTGGTTATTTAGAATTGAAAAAATAGGAAAATATTACCATGGAAAATATTAGATGCATGTAACACACATCCATATTATATTATATTATTATTATTTAAACTATTCGAACGATTTCGAACAAATTTGCACCAAAAATGTCAAATAGGCCAGTATAGATGTACGAAAAAAGGTTTTAAAAATTTTTGAAAAACAACCCCCTTTTTGGCCAAAAACCCCCAAAAATAAGTTATTATTATTACCTAAACGAGAATTTTTAGAAAGATGCGGTTTTTTGCATATGGTAGGGTACATTAAGGGCTACAAATAAACCAAATTTTATCAAAATCGTTAGAGCCGTTTTTGAGAAATTTAGATTTTTCTCGTTTTTTGGCCAGTGTTTTTTTAAAAACCTTAAAAATAAAAAATGCCTGGAGATATTCCAGAACTACACCTACATACCAAATTTCATTAAAATCGGACCGTTGGTATGGTCTCCAGCTCTGTACACATCCTTACAGACACACAGACAGACATCACCAAAAAAATACTTTTTTAGGTTCAGGGAGCATCAAAACAAATAATTCCACTAAAAATTTTTTTGCGGTTAAGGGAGCACCAAAACAGATAATTCCACTAAAAATTCAAATTTGAAAATTTGGACGAAAACAATACTTTCTCCATATACTACGTATAGGGTGGAGAAAGTAAAAATTAAAAAACATTAAGAACCGAAGCAAGGATTAAAATAAAATAAATCTAACTTTATTAACTTGAGAATGTTACTTGTTTTATATCAATTTATAAATGATTACTAGGGGCTCTGCCCCTGCACGCTCCGCGTCCCAACCCCGGCTCGGCCTTCGGCCTCAGATGGCTGCTTCGCTTCGCTCGCAGTTGGAAAATTCGACAAAGAATCTCGTTAATCTTTGGCTCGTTTGTACATAGGTGACCGAGCATAAATCAGCTGTTTTATTTGGCAGCTGACTCAAACTCATTAAACATTATCTCCATAAGATTAACATGGGAAATTTGAAGGATTGTATACCGGAGCTCCTTCTCGGGTGAATAGCGGCTGAACGGATGATAATATATAAGACTTGACATATCTGTGAATGATTATGTTCAGTTTTTGATCCAAATTAACTGTTTTATATATAATAGGTTTGTAACAACCAATGTTTGAATTGAATTAAAATATAGTTAGCATTTTTCGTTGATTTTTGTTTGTGTTTGTTTTTAGTTTGTCAATGTAACCTCAAAAAGGTAATACTCTTCAAATTTTCTAAGTAATGTTGCTATGGTAATGAAAGTAAACAAACATGATGTGTTGCTAAGTTTTTTATACGAACAGCTGTTTTTGTGCCCCTGATAAAATCAATAGAAATCTTTCTTCCATAAGATTAACATTGAAAATTTGAGGGCCACTGGGGCGTAGCCCTAATGTCCTAGGACTTCGGTAAATGGCCTAAAACCTTCCCAGCGTTAACCTGTGTTACTATGCAAAATTTCAAAGCAATCGGATGGACGGTATACAAACGCAAAGTGGACAAAGAACCAAAAAAAACCCCCCATAAGGAATACACAGCAGAAATTTGCATTTGATTATAACGTTTGTAAGGCGAAAGATACATGATTTGTAATGCTTGATGACATATCTGTGAATGATTACCTGCAATTTAAAAAAAAAAAATAAGGAAATCGGCCGGATAGAATGGCCGTACTGACTGCCACAAGTTTTCATAAATTCTTTTAATATATAGACTAGGGGCTCTGCCCCTGGACGCTCCGCGTCCCAACCCTGGCTCGGCCTTCGGCCTCAGATGGCTGCTTCGCTCGCAGGTGGAAAATTCGATAAAGAATCTCGTTAATCTTTTGCTCGTTTGTACATAGGTGACCGAGCATAAATTAGCTGTTTTATTTGGCAGCTGACTCGAACTCATTAAACATTATCTCCATAAGATTAACATGGGAAATTTGAAGGATTGTATACCGGGGTCCTTCTTGGGTGAATAGCGGCTGAACGGATGATAATATATAAGACTCGACATATCTGTGAATGATTATGTTCAGTTTTTGATCCAAATTAGCTGTTTTATATATAATAGGTTTGTAACAAAAAATGTTTGAATTGAATTAAAATATAGTTAGCATTTTTCGTTGATTTTTGTTTGTGTTTGTTTTTAGTTTGTCAATGTAACCTCAAAAAGGTAATACTACATTTGATACTGATTTAATCCAAATCAGCTGTTGATCAAAATCAGCTGTTTTAAGCTTTTCATACGAACAGCTGTTTTTGTGTCCCTGATAAAATCAATAGAAATCTTTCTTCCATAAGATTAATATTGAAACTTTGAGGGCCACTGGGGCGTAGCCCTAATGTTCTAGGACTTCGGTAAATGGCCTAAAACCTTCCCAGGGTTAACCTGTGTTACTATGCAAAATTTCAAAGCAATCGGATGGACGGTATATGAACGCAAAGTGGACAAAGAACCAAAAAAAACCCCCCATAAGGAATACACAGCAGAAATTTGCATTTGATTATAACGTTTGTAAGGCGAAAGATACATGATTTGTAATGCTTGATGGCAAATCTGGGCGTGCATACCTTTAATTTAAGACCTCAATTATGAAAATCGGTCGAGTAGAAGAGCCGAACGGACTCGGAAAAGAAAAACAGAATTTTTTTAATATATAAGATTAAATATAAAATTTGATTTATTAATATCAGCTTGATGAATGTACATTAATGCAATCAATTAATTCCATTTAATAGAACAATAATATAATACTTTCAAAATTAGTTTTTAAGGATAATTAAAACTATTTTTTCAAGTACCGTCTATTGAAAAATTAATTGTAATACTAAAAGTAAAAATAATAAAAATAAAGCCTATTTTTGTAAATGTTATTTGAAGTTGTTTAATACTACATATTTGTCCATATCATCTATAAGCAATGCACTCTGTTAATCAAAGTACCTAATAAACTTATTTCCATAAATCATAAATTTGTTGATTTTTCTAGATCATATTTCAGCTAAATGTTCAAATTCTTTTTTTTTTAAAATAGTGAGTAAGCACATAGCACATGAACTGTAGATAAGAAGTTCATTGATTTTGTCTTACGTTAGAAATAAACGCCAAATCTAAATCTGTAACTTAAATAATGGCTAAATAGCCATGGTATGAATATCAATTTAAATAAAAATTGTTAAGAAAGACGATAATGTTTAGTAAACAAAGAACTTCATGGTTCATAATAGATTTTAATAAGGCATATAAACAAATATACCTAACTCCAGCTACTGCATAATCTCTGGAAGCTGACAGCATCACTGAGTTTGATCTAAGCATTTTGGTAGAGATGTTCCTGATTCCGTGAGGAAGCTGCAAAACTGTAACCTTCGCACTGACCGGTTTTTCTTCCTTCAGTTCCGCTTCAAAGTCATTTAAGCACATACTGTCTATCCGTTGTCTTTCTCTGCCGAGTAACCAAACCAAGAACCCGTTTGCTGTGGTACCCAATAAAATTGTTTCTGTTTTATCAAGTTTTAGTTGCAGTAAGGCTTCCACAGTATCATTGTCTAAAAAATATATATAACACTTTTTTTACTATTCAGAGATAGAGTTTTTATATTTTATAGGATTTTTGAAAAAAAAAAGAAACTAAAGTGAAAATGTAGTATGCAGTCAAAGGCATATACGGTATTCTTTTTTTTATCAGGGCATAAGAAAAGGAGTTCCTTGTTTTCATTCTGTGATCAAGAAGATTACCCTACACAACAGTATAAATGAATAATTATTTTTAATGATACCAAACTTTGACTTAAAGTAACTTTTTAAATTATTCGGTACTTACATTTTTTTTGTATCTCAACACTTTTTATCCTTAAAATTTTTCATTTCTTAAAAAATTTAATTTCAAAACTTTACATCTCTTAAAATTTTTCATTCTAGGCAAATGTTTGTCTTATAGAAAATACAGCACTATTTTAACTAAATTACATGTGCAAAAACATAGACCACGACAAATCCAGGACCTTTAGCGTTCAATGCTGGTGCTCTGCCGACTGAGCTACCAACACAATTGGTCGATGTTATCTCACGTGTACGGTTTACTGTATTTTTGTAAATTAACAGGTCGATTAACTCGTATGAAATAACATTGAACTCAATCTTAATTATATCTGGTGTTATAAGGGTAGCACTGAACGCTAAAAGTCCTAGGTTCGAATTCCGGTCTTGGTCCATGTTTTTTCACTTGTAATTTAGTTAAATTAAACCTTTCTGGGGAAGCATATAGCGGAAAATTATCACAATTTTTTTTTTACAATAGCAAAATATGGCACTTACAAATACTGAAGAACAGAAAATAAAATTGAGTGAGGAAGAAGTTAATGTTAAACTAAATTAATTTGCTATATAAATGAGTAATGCAACTTATAATTTTAATGAAAAACTTTAACAAAAGATCTCATTTAAAAAAATATATACATTTATTTTAAAATAACTGTTTTGCTAATATTAGGTCAGTTTTAATGTAATATTATATGTGTAATAGTATAATTCTGCATGGATTATTTACAGTCTCAACGCTAGAAACAATTCAAGAAACAATTCAAATTTACTTACAAGCAGTGGGAAGTGATCGGACTTTGGACCAACAAGTAGACCCCAGTGGCGCTGAATATTCTGATACACTGAATCGACCTTCGTCCGTGCAGCAAAACATATTTAGCTTGTCTTTAGTCATAACCATAGCACTAAAAGAAAAATATGTAGGCCTAATTACATTAAATATTTAAAATAATGGAACAGCGTGTAATACACTTTATTGTTAGTACTTATTGAGACCACATGTGTGAATTATATAAACAATATAAAGCCTAAAGCGTGCTAAGTTGTTAAAAAATTACCAAAATAATTGATATAATTATAAAGTAAAATTAGCTAAATATTCCTAAAACCGTGCTAGATTGTAAGCAGTTTATTTATAAATACATATTTTAAACGTACTACAATACAAGACTATGTTAATACAGTAAAACCTCTTATATCCTGATCAATGTGGCTCCGGCCGATCCGGATACCAAAAAATCCGGATTTCAGAGAGGCTTTTTTAATATGGGTGAAGTGATGGAAATGAACAACAAATCGTACAGGATACCTTTTTATGGTTAACATGCTAAAAAAGAGTACAAACATTTCCAAACAATTACTGTACTGAAGTAAATAAACGGTATCAGTTAACTGACACAAACTTTCTCCCAACTTACTGTAGTCAAAATAATATTGTTTTTAATGAAGTTGTTCACTTCTCAGGTATATGTGTTTGAACCTTACTGAACCAATAAAAAATGCTTTAATTTACAAAATGTATAGGAAAATAGACATTTAAAAGTTTTCCAAACTATCTGTCTGGTAATCTTTAAATTTAAACTAGGGTTACTTACCATGGTTGCATACTTTATTCTATAAATGTTTTCAACATTCCAGGATAGCTTATTTTATGCTACAATATTTGTTTTATTACAGTTTATTTTAGGTTAATTATTATATTACTGGTTATTTATTTGAGAAATATGGGTTTAATTCTAAAAAAAAAATGAATGTCTCTCATTGGGCCTGATGATGACCGGTGTGACTGGTCGAAATCGATCGCCATTTTCCATCTTTTATGTATATTTACCGTCTTGTATGTGAATACAGTATAAGTGTAAATATATTTTTAAGTGTTGTAATACGTTTTTTATTTTACATCCAGTAAATACAACAACACGTGAAATGCTAATCAAGAAGTTATTAAAAAAAAAAAATTAAAGGGGTTTAGTTAAGAGAAAAACTGCATGTAATTATCATGGAGGAACATAAAACATTTGAAGAAGAACATGTTTAATTGAAAATTCTGACGAAAACAATACTTTCTCCATATACTATGGTATAGAGGGAGAAAGTAAAAAACTACCGGATTTATACTAATTTATGTGCATTGAAGTTCAGAAAAAGTACAACTTAGGCTTACTAGTATTAGTATTCAACTTGTTACAATTACTGTACAATTAAAAATGGGGAAAATAATAAAAAGTTTTTGACTTAAATACAGTAAAAACTTACTTTGTACAAGTTCAATTTGCACTCACGTCATTTTTTTTTTGTAAATAAACAATGTAATTGTGGCTCGCTGAAGCCGCTTCTTTCACGAAATATCTCTCCGTCTGCGAAAAAGCAAGAGATCGGGCCGCTGTAGCTTTTTCTTGTTCGACGTAGTCGATCTGCTGTTCAAACGTCTCGAATGCTTCGCAATGCGTCATGAATTGTTTTGTTTTGGCTCTTTATCTTCGACAGGTGCTAGATCTGTGTTCACTAAGTCGATAATGTATCTGTCATTTTAATTTATAACTTCATCTTCATTCATCCACTCGCAATTACTACATCGTTGCTTATTTCGTCACAACCGGGAACGTTTCTGAGAAGTTGAACGATTTCTTCGTTTGTTTCACTATCTTGATTTTCCGTTTCTGGCTCTACATCATTCCACTGATGACTTGCTGGGACTTGCTTTGTGGTAATTCACTAGCTTCCTACTTAATCGTGGAAACAACGCCCTACTGCCCAACTCTAAAACATCCGGTCGAAAATATTCATTTTTGATAGATATATTTATTGTTTTTTACTAAGCCGGATATCGGAGGTTTCGGATATGAGAGGTCCGGATTAGAGAGAGGTTTTACTATATATTTTATTTTGTTCAGTTGTCAATTTTTAAGAATTTGTATTTGTGATTGTAACAATATCTTGTATTAAATGTAGTACGGCATCTTCACTTTATTCTGGAAGAGTATTCAATCACAACTCCAGTTAATAAAAATTGTTTTCAATGCAATCGTAATATAATGATAACATTGATAACCAAAAACACCAACAGTACAAACTATCAACCGAAACTTCATGAAATATCTTGTGTTACCTGTGAAAATGAAATGATTCAAAATTACAGTTTGGTCTAGTTGTATGCTGTAACATCCTCGGATCATCCAAAGAACCAGACCAGAATAAGTATCTATATTCTTCTAAATTTGCAAACTCCATAGCCATCAATGGCCACTGCCCAGGGTTTTCAGGATTTGTGAACCTTAAAGAAAACAATAACCATAAATTTAATACTTAGATGCTTACTTAAAACAATTGTTCAATAATATATGGCTGTTATTTTTAAATGATGTGTTTTTAGTTATTTCAAAATCTTCATTATAATCAAATGGTATAACCCTCATCCCTTTGCAACAGAACTATCACAAACAACTTTTAAAGTGCTTTTTTTGGTTTTATTAACATTCTGTGTTTATTATTATCATTTATGAAACACATTTGAAGGATACAACTCAAGCAGGTTGAGCAAGGCTTTTAAAATGTAAACTATTTTTATACACATTCCTCTTATTATATTACAAACGTTTTTTTGTCGTGTCTTCTGGCCTTGACTTCGTCCGCCATCCTTCCCTCCTCACTGCTTAGAGTGCTTGACCACAACCTTTCAAAATTTTATTGAAATGTCCTGATTGTTTTACATTGTGAAATATTATGGTTTGCATGGTATTTAATTTCATACCTACGCTTAATTTCACTTTGTGTCGTACAATACAGCTTTATCAAGATGTGCATAGAAAAGGGCAAATAACGTGTTTTGCTAGTTCTTTGATTACTTTACTTTGTTTCCAATATGAGTAACGGAGGATGGGAATAAAAGACACAAATAATGTTATTAGTTGGATTTTAATCTAATCCTGAATTATAATGTTCAAACAAAATGGTTTTTAATAGCTGTAAATCATCGCTTGTTTTTATTTTGTGTACAACATTAATTAAACAAATTTCATGCAAGTACATTCCTTTTATAAAGGTAGTGTTCTTAATTAGACTTTATTTCAAGATGTACAATTTATTTTTATGATTGTAAATTTTTTATGAATAACCCTGTATAACTCGTCAGGTTTCATGTGAGCTGTCACCAGCGCGTGAGGGGAGGTACAAGGTTGTAGTTTGAGGCCGCGTGGGGACTGACAGAGACATTATAGGGGAAACAGGAGCCTAACAAAACACGAAACAGATCGAGACGGCCGCTTCCCCCACCACCTTATTGACGCCTAGATCCACAGCTCACATGAAACCTTTCCACTTATAAAAGGGGAAAAGAGGACAAGTGGTTTGTTACATGTATGCTTGTTACATCATAACTGCTTTACATGTGACCATTTTTTCAGGTTAAAGAGAAATTCAAAGTAATGTCTCACACAAAGAGCCGTACCAGAGGCGCTGGAATCACTCGCCTTTGAATCAAGGCTGGTTTGGGACTGTTTTAAAGCAGTGAATGAAATAACCTGGCCATGTAGGCATAAAGGGTAATGAGGCAGGTAACCTTGCTAGAGTTGGAGCCAAAAAGTCCTTCATTGCCCCAGGTCCTTTCTGTGCTAGGCCCAAGAGCCACCTAAGAAATGTTGTTGAAGTCTGGACGGAGAAAACATGGTCCTCAGATTTGAACGATGCTCTTGGGCTTAGGCAGGCTAAAATGTTCATTTATCTCTCTAAGTCCAAAGCTTCTATTGTTGAGCAGAAAATTTTTTAGACAGATTGAAGGAATCCTTACTGGTCACTGCCCGGCCAAGTACCACCTAAAAAATGGGGCTGGTCTCGGAAGACTCCTGTCGATTGCAGGATATTCATCGCACTCGGAAGTGCTTTTGTTAGCCTGGAAGAGGCCGCGGTGTTGATCCGAAGACCCTCCTTGTTTCACAAGAGATCTGGGATGACCATTGAAGGGAAAATTATACCACAATACGCAGTAGTGGGGAGGCCTTAAATTCCTCTATCCCATTAAAAAAAGGGTCGTACCATTTAAAATTTAAAATATTTTACTAAAACTTTTAAACCATCGTCAAAAAGGGGTTGAAATTTGATTTCTCACCGAAAGCTACAATAATTTACTAGTTGCTTATCTTAAAAGTTGTAAATTTGTACTTTTAATAGTTTTAAAGTTATTGAGGGATTTCCACACATTTGAGTCATATTTCCTCTGTAAAAAGTATTATGGTTGAAATAACTGTACTACTCTACAAAATGATACTTTTCAACTTATTAAGTAAAAGCTATTCCACATAAAAAATGAATGTAATTTTCTACAAAAACTTGTTATGAAACCCACAGTGTTGCTCACCTAGTTTCAAGATTTCCTCTCATGTCATATCTACAGCAATTTGCAGCACCATGGATAAACAAATGAGCATTTAATAGGTAAACACCTGTCAAATTTTCTTCATCTGGCAAGGGATTATCAACGACTACGAACTCGCTTGTCAACATATTTAGCAGGACAGTCTAAATTGAAATGAGATAATAAAAATACTAAGTTTATAAATAAGACGAATAAAATATATTACTGTATATTGAAGATACATACCAAAATATGTGAAGTATTGGAAATATATGTTTAACTTGTAATAACTTGATAAAAGCAAAATTCTCAAGACATTTGTGATGCGAAAAATTAAAAGGGAACTCTTGTCTGGAGAGTAAAATTTTCAGTACAGGCAAAATAAGGGGCAAAAATTTTCAGTACGAGGGGCATTCAATAAGTAACGAGACAAATTATTATTGCTCAAAAACGGTTTATTGAATCAGTACAAAACTTTCAGGACATAAAGTTGGCAACCTTGCGATGACAATTGATCAGCTGTTCAATCATATTTTGTAAACATAACCTCAAATTTACTCTGTTAACGATGGCAAGTCCGCTCGAGAATTGCACCGTGGAAGAACAACGTGCCGTGATCAGATTTTTAGTCGCGGAAGGTGAGAAAGGTAGTGACATCCACAAAAGAATGTTAAAAGTGTACGGAGACAATTGTTTGAATCGTTCGAACTTTTACAAATGGGTAGAACAGTTTCAAAGTGGCCGTACAAAAGTTTCTGAC
>JAGFPH010000434.1:481200-491879 GCA_018207615.1 Philaenus spumarius | reverse complement strand
GGAATAATGCCTAGTAGTGACGAAAACCCAGATTTCTGATTTTGAGTTGTCATTACTGGTTCTTGGTGGGGATACTGTCATTATATTATCAGAATTACATTAATACTGATTGTGTAAGGAGGACAAAACTGGACTAATGCCTAGTAATGATGAAAATCCGGATTTCTGATTTCGAGTTTGGCTCTTGGTGGGGATACTGTCATTAGTAAAGACCATGTAGGGTGCGCCATCAGTATTCCATAATTATTCAGATTATATACATGGTCTGGTCAATTATCTACACTAAGATGAGTGACTGTGAACTATCTCCCAAACAAATAGAGTAAATTGAGGACTTCAAGTGATGCAGTTGAAATTCTACATATATAAAAACAGCAGAAATCTCGCTTATGATTTAATTATTTCCAAATAATAATAAGCAACTACTAAGATCATGTGCAGATTAATTTGATGCATATGAGAAAAAATATAACTTCAAAATATTAAGTACCGTAGTGTGTTATAGAACTAATGTAGGCTATATAACTTCTTTTGAGGGTAGAAGTCTTTGGAAATAAATATTTTTTTTACAAAAAAATTTTTTTTTACTAAACTTTGTTTTTTAGAATAAACTACTTAGGTCTACAAACAAGAAACTATATGTAACTAAAGCCAGGTTTACACGCTATGATATATCGTAACGATGTGATTGTTAAAATTTATCGTTACAATAATAAATTGAAAGTGTGCGATGAGTACTGTTTACATGCAACGATTTCTTGTCCAATCTTCATTGTCGACTGCTGTGCACTCAGTTAGCTTTTGTCATGGAGGAAGTACTGTTGTGGTCTTTAAACAAAGTTTGTTTGGCAAGAAAAGTGAAAATGTTGCGAAGACCAAGAATAAAGTGGAGCCGCCAGTGGTTGCTAAAGAAAAGGGAATGTTCTCACATAACATTATTGAAAGAATTGCGAAATGAACCCAATGACTGGCGGAATTATTTAAGAGTGGATGAAGAGACTTTTGTTGAGTTGTTAGGGTTAGTTTTTCCGTTTATTATGAAAAAAGGTACTGTTATGAGAAGATCAATATCTCGGCACAAAAGACTCTCAGCTACCTTCCTTGCCACCGGAAGCCTTTCCAGTGAACGGCCCATGCAAACTGAGTCAAAACGTAGCAATAAATGACTGCTACTTGACTTGTTTACACGTTCCAAATTGTCATTACTATTCACAGAAATTGATGCTGGCCGGCTCCAATCATCCAATCCGATTCCAATTCCAATAAATCACTACAATGACCTGTTTATACGCAATGATAAATAAATTATAACGATAAATTGCTATAACTTATCGTAGCGTGTAAGTATATGCCGTTAGGAATTCTCAACATGGTAAATGTATGGAGCCTATAATTAAACATTTTACTCAAAGACCTGAAATAAATTTTAGATAACAAAACAAAAGATTATTGTCTAATCTAAGGCCTACTTAAACCCACGATTTAACCCAAAATATTTTAAATACAGTCATTTAAGCTAAACTATATTATTATTGTTTACAGTACTTTAAAATTCACTATGCTTTTATCGACAGTTGGCCTATATTTGTAAATTAATTTGTGCTCAATGCCAAAACTATTACGATACCGCTTTTGTGCAATTATTGATTGAAAACTTGTTTGGAAACACAATAACAAATAGGTTGGTTTCTATGTGTGGAGATAAGTATACTGATGAAAAGTAATGTCATTCTAAATGATCCTGTAAGGTTAACAAATAATGAAGGAGTAATGATAGAAAACTTTTAAAGGTAATGACATTACATTTAATAACAGTATTACTGATCATGTAGGCTTTATATTTAAAATTTAAAAGTATGGCTTTACATAATTTTACTTAAACAACATTCAATGTTTTTAAAACTATATGGAAATTCTCATGTGGATTGATTGTGTAAAGCCATTTGATTGGTAAAAATATTCTTTGTAATGCTTTCATGGAATCATTGTAACGCATGTAATTCTACCAGATCTATTAATTAATTCACTACATTTTAATACATGTCTCATGTAAAGCATTTGAATAAAAATTCTGAATTCTATGTATATTTTTGGGTTATTTAATCAATCTTAAACAAATCAGAGAATGAACTATCACTGATTTATTTCACTTGCAATTTTACTGCAAAAACATGCAATTATGTTTTTTACTATTAAAACTAATAACACTATACAATTTTCCTCTTAAGTTATAGAATTTAATTGATTCCTATTTCAAAGGAGTCTAGTAAATATAAATAAATGTTTGGTGTTTCGTATTACTTTGTTGTTAAAATTGATGAGAATGGATGATATAGGCTGTAGAACGGAAATAGGTGGTACAGCATTGCTGTCCTTTCTGTACCACGTGTCGAAAAGTATAACATCTGTACCTCCTGCGGCAAGGTCATCCCTCAGAAGTTGAAGCTCTGAAGAAAGGATATATGTTGGTATAGGCCTGTAACCATATTTCTGACCCAGAAATACCTAGATAAATAACAAATTGTTTACTCGAATTATTATAAATATAAATATTATCAGTTGCAATATGTTATATAATAATATGTGTTCCTTTATGTCAAAATTAGCTAATTTCAGTGCTTCGCTATGGGTTTCCCTTTATTATAATAACACAAGAATAATATGATTTAAATTTCAAATATCTAATTTATATTTATTGTACAGGAGTAGCTATCCCACTGTCACCCTTTAAACCACTTGTTCTACGCATGACTTAAGAAATCATTTAAAAATATTTAAATCTGTAGCTTTACAGGAAATATAAGAGTTAATATTTATTGTTTTAGGGATAGTTACCCAACTTTCATCCCTTAATCACAAATAATAAATATTTGAGAGTTTATACTAGGCGAAACATGAGTATTTATTGTTTTAAAAAGTTAGGCCTACCCAATGTTTATCCTTTAAACACAAGTAATAAAAATGTGAATGTTTTACTTTTTCTGTATATCATTTAAGAAACAAATTTGTAAAATTTCAGCTTTTTAGTCTTATATTGGCGAAACATGAATATTTATTGTTTTAAGGAAAGTTACCAAATTTTCACCCCTTATACAAAAGTAATAAAAATGTGAGGGTTTTAGTTTTTCTACATATCATTTAAGAAACAAATTTGCAACATTTCATCTTTTTAGTCTTATATTTAGTAGGCGAAACATGGATATTTATTGTTTTAGGAAAAGTTATCCAATTTTCATCCCTTAAACACAAGTAGTAAAAATGCAAGCGTTTTACGTTTTCTATAAAATATCATTTAAGAAACAAATTTGAAAAATTTCAGCTTTTTAGTCTTACATTTAGCAGACGAAACACTAATATTATTATTGGTTGGGGTAGATGTTCCACTTTCACTCCTTAAAAGCGATTAATCGAATAATTTTTACGACGTTATTTCACTCTTGTGCTAATTAATCCTTTTGTCAAATTGTGTCCTGATCCGTCAACATGTGGACGAGCATAGCAAACGCATTCACACACTCGCACGCACCCCCTCCACACACACACACACACACACCCTTGTTTGTATGAGGACAAACAAAAATATCAAATTGAGGACCCTACCAACTCTGTACAGTCAAGCTCAGCCTTTTTGTTTTAATTTTGTTAAGGCAATCGAACATTATCATTAATTTAATTAGCATGATTATATTATTGCAATCAAAATGTAAAGGTTTAAAATAGAAAAATTGCAAAAATGTAAAATTCCTTAATCCGTGGAATTAAAAAACTCCCACAGCGACTTTTTGTGTTGGGAGCGGAACGAAACAGCACGTGAGCCGGGGCTGTTAACTGAGGTGCAAACAAATTATTCTACTAATATATTTCGTACACGCAGACAGCTATTCAGCGTATTCATGAATAGACCATTTCCCAAATACGTTGATTGAAAGCCTAAAACATATAAACTTAATATTGGAAATTCCCTCAACTCACGTCAGCGGTTTAGCTGCACGCCGGCCCGGATTACCCATTAGGCCAACCTAGGCCATGGGCTTGGGCGCAGGCTTGTGGGAGGCGCAGATCACGGGGGAAAAACGAAAAATGTTGTACTTCTAGTCGAGTGTGAGTAGCGAGCGTCCGGGTTGCACTGATTCATGTACTTTAATACTTTGTTCATTGTGTTTTTCTCTACAAATGGAGTTTATAAGTGTTTAACTCAATTGTATTGTTATTTAAGGTAATTTTCCTGTTTAAAAATGATCAAACACTACCACAGATCAAACATGAACCAAACGAAGCTCAACGCTATAGCTCTTCTTAGCATTGTAAAATTACGTAACAAAAACATTGGAGCACAATTCAATAATTTGCCTGGTCCAAAGCCAGAAAGAAGAAATTTAAAAATAAACGGTACCAGTAAATGGCACATACTTTTTCACAAACATTATTAAACAGATTCACTGTGACTTCTTAATTGTAGGAGAGGTGATTTATTAAACTAGAGGATATTAACTAATAAATATTATTATTATTATATAGAGAGAAAACTATTCGATCGATTTCGAACAAATTTGCACCAAACATGTCAATTAGGCCTGTATAGAAGCACGAAAAAAGGTTTTGAAAAATTTTGAAAAACAACCCCCTTTATGGCCCCGGTTATTATTAGAACCCCAAAAAATCAGTTATTATTATTATTAGCTGAACGAGAATTTTTAGAAAGATGTGGGTTTTGCGTATCGTAGGGTACATTAAAGGCTACAAATAAGCCAAATTTTATCAAAATCGTTAGAGCCGTTTTTTTATAAAAAAATAATAACAGATTTTTTGGGGGTGTTTTGCCAAAAAGGGGGATGTTTTTCAAAAAATGTCAAAACCGTTTTTCGTGCATCTATACAGGCCTATTATGTCTGGTGCAAATTTGTTTGAAATCGATTGAATAGTTTTCGGTCTAGCTTTGTATACATACAGACAGACATTTTCTAAAACCACTTTTTTGGGCTCAGGGGGTCCCAAAACGGATATTTCCACAAAAATCTCAACATCGATTTTTTTTGCGATCACTATACTTTCTCTATACTATAGTATGAAAGTAAAATGTACATATTTTGATTGGCATTAGTAAATACATAGACAGTGTTGTTTATTTAGTAGTGTGATTTATTTTGCAACATACTTTCTTTTTAGTCAGTAGTCAATATCTGCTTACTACAAATTACAAGTATTGGCTTTTCATACATTTTGGCATTTCAATGGCTGTTACTGCGTGATTGATATCAGTTTTTTTCGTCGAAAATAGTTAAAAATGCATTCAAAAGGGTTAAAATTAAAACTGTGTTAATAGCTCAAACAGCCCCCAGAGAACATAGCTTTTACAGTTAAATATGCAGAAAAAATACCACACCTCCAGACGCCCGGAAGAGGCATAATTTAGATCTTTGGCCTAGGCTTTTTGATAAATAGCTGCTAATCCGGGCCTGGGTGCACGATCAAATTATTTTTCTCTTTAATTAAAGTACTATGTTAGTCAGGGGGCCCATCCCCCCCCTAGTTTAATGACGCAGCCCCCCCCCCCACAATTTGTAATCCCCCCCCCATAAAAGTTAGTTAAAATAAAAACAATTTGCCAATGAAACACGCTTTTATTACCGTACAAATAGAATAAAATAAAGCTACAAATAGAACAATTGCTGGTACAATTTCTATTTGAAACTGAAAATAATGAATTTATTTCCAACCACAAAAACTAATTATTATCTTGGAAATTGACTGATTACAATTTTCCGGTAGTTGTGATCAATAAACAAACAACTAACTAGTTATACAAAATGAAAAGGTGTGCAGTAACACCCTGTAGGGTACAAACAAGAGATAATGATTAAAGAATGAATTTACTTAATGGTTAAGTACCACAAGGTAAACTATTTACAATATTTACACACAAAACTAGATAAATATTATACTAACTTAACAATACTCTACTGAACAAATGATTTTACAACATATATTTTTTAAAGTACATAATTACAATTTTCCAGTAATAGTTGTGAATAATGAACAAAACAAATAACTAGTTGTACAAAAAATATTGACTGGGCTTCGGCGAGTGTACCGCGCTGGGCGCAGAGTTTGATGTTACCAAAATGGCACCATAGTCCCGAGTAGCGACCACAGAATTAAATAGACTGGACAAGTCGAACGCAAGAGTGAGGCATGTTTTAGAGTCAAATACTCACACAAAATGGCGGATGCAAGTCGTGAGCCGCCGGCCAGCAGCCCGTACATGTTGCCACATTACCCGCGAAACGAAGCTCGTGTTCTAACTGTTGGATGATAGAAACTACAATAGCTAATTTTTCAAAAAATTCTTTTCGGAAAAAGTAGCTTTTCAGCTACATTTCTCTCGCTTACATGAAGCACCTGCCCTAAAAACAAAAAAATTTCTCGCAACGCAATTTTGATGTTACGAATTAAAAAGTATAAAAAAGTTTGGACTTTATTCTATTTTTAAAGTGAAAAATCATTTTTATTTTCAAATTGTGAACACACCATTAGCGCACACACTATTAAACTGTAAGTTTGTAAAATTTCAAAGATTTTCGAGCATTTTCAGCTATTGACACCACGGTGTAGATGGCATTGAAAATGTCTCACCTCTCTAGGCACTTTCGACGTTTCTATCCTCACACAAGATGTTCGACCTAAATTCAATTCCCCAATGTACAGGGTTATGGCATAACCAGTCTATTTAGGCCGCCTTCACACGAAGCCACTTAGCAGCGCTTCTCGGTGGTTGGTTCTCCCTTCACACGTAGCCACTTAGCAGCGCTTCTCGGTGGCTGGCATTGTGGCGCTGCTACGGCCGTGGTGGCGTTGCTACGGCCGTAGTGGCGCTGCTACGGCCGTAGTGGCGCTTAAACGCCCGTTGTGTCGCTTCTCGTTGCTATGCTAAATTTCAATGTGTGCATTACTAGAAAATAAATAACTATCGCATTCCCGACTATAAGTCGTTAGGTAGAAATAAATTCACCAAATATAGTAATTTTATAGCATTTTACAGAAAAAAGTCCAAAGACTTCATATATGCAACTAAAAAATTGATTGATGTAAAATTTAAAAAGTTATTAGGTCAGTAAGCAAAATAATGTTCAGTAACGAAAAAAATTTAAAACTTTAGACCTACATAAAAATTAGTCAAAATGTTTTGTATTTTTTTCAAAATAGCAAACAAACAAATTTTGTAATTTAGTTCTAAATAGAGGTGTATAAAAATATATGTCAATTTCAAAACTGTTGTTTAGTAAACACCAGTTTTTATATTCCTACTACAAAACCGCTAACAAAAATGCAGACCTCTTTTGAAACACTAATTAGGAATATTTTTATATGCTTTACCCAAAAATAAAATGTTATAATACAAAATTGTAGAGACTAAATTATAAAATTAATTGATCTGTATACTTGAAAATTTTTAAATAACCATATTTTATAAATGTATTTCAATTTGTTTCACTAAATTAATACAAATTACGCTAAACACTCTCTTATGTGTATGGTACTACACATTTCCAGATCCTGTGGCGTGGGAAGAATTTCAGTAAAATGTTAATATTTCACGGAAAGACCTAAATAGCCTACGAAGGGTAAATCAGATTTACCTTATATCAAATGAAAGTATAGAATGTTCTCTTCAAATCGTAATATGAATAAGTAGTTGTTTTTTACTTACCAATAGCTTTTTTCTTTGCTTCAGTCATTTCACTAAAATTTCGAACAAATTTCACAATTACAGCTTCCCAGGCATTCCGTTTAGCAATCTTATTGCTGTATTCTAAATGTTTAAGGTCCCATATAGCAGACCAATTCTCCACTTCATTTATAAAATCTTCAATGTTAATTTTCCGTTATGTCACTCTCAGACGCCATTTCTTCAATAAATAAAACTGTCGCAAGTCTGCAAGTTTCAACTGATCAATCAAAACTGATTGATATTGTGTTAACGCCGGCCAGCAGCGCTTCGACGCGCTACCGGTGGCGCGTAGCAGCGCTGCTACGCGCCACGCATCGCTTCTCTTCCGAGCGACTAAAAAAGTGGCGACGTGTGAAACCTACCATTTAAAACTATGTTTTGACATCAGCAGCGCTACTTTTAATCGCCGAGATCTGTGGCGAAGGCAAATTCCCTAACAGGCAGTCGCGCTTCTAATTTAGTGGCTGTGGCGGTGTGTGAAACCTTCCATTTATTTCTAGCTTTAGTCGACGGAAGCGCTTCTTAGTGGCGCTGCTAAGTGGCTTCGTGTGAAGGAGCCCTTAATTCTGTGGTCCCGAACGGCGGCGGCCGTTCAGTGCTCATTCACCCGGCTTCGAACTGGCTCTGCGAAACTTATTATGCACATTTTTCAAGTTTTTCTTTATTTAAAAAAAAGAAATACTTCCTTATTTATATGTCAGGAATCACTTGACAAAAGTAGGCACTTTCTTAGGCCAGTAGACTTTTATTTACCAAGTAACAGAAACACATCGATAAAGTTATAGTTTTTTATTTGTACTTGTTATATACTTTGTAATTCGTAATTATGCGTTACTGTTTCCTACAATACAGAGGCTTTATCTGTTCACTTTTATACAGTATAGTGAAGTAATATTAATACACGGCTTAATAATTGTCATGATATATAGTTTGCCAAGTCATGTTGATGTTGTCATTGTTTGTTACATACTTCGTTTTTCGTTATTAGCGTAACTTTTTATATTATGAAAAGGTACCCTATTATTTATTTATTTATTTCTGCACAGTATAATAACGTAACGTTAATACACTTAAATATCATTTTATATAGTTTGCTAAGCCATGTTGATTGTATGATAGACAATGTTTAGATTTAAAATAAATCATTAGTATCATACAACATACAACATTCTAAATCATTTAATCTTTGGGTTGTTAATGACAATACATTTTTGTATTAACGGGGAAAAGCAGCTAAAATGTATTATTAAAGCTATGTAAGTAACTAACAAAACCTTAGAGACAATAAATCGTGTGCGAGTACTACAACAAGATGGTCGGTGTGCGCCGTGCGAATTGAGCGAGATTTTGACGCGCACTTAATCGTATCTTTAACTTGCTGTAAAAACTAAACTACTTTAGTTAATTTATTGAAAAAACGTGTTGCATAAAATTTAACTTATTGGCTCAAACCTTTACGCTTACTCCTCGTCTCTGACCAAAAAACAAAAAAGTTCCCCACAGAACAACTTTTTCATGTCACAATTTAAAGTTCCATATTATGTCCTAGCTTTGGTAATTTATTTATACCTTTAAAGATGTTTTATAATTAATAATTTTTATACCATTATCATCCTACACTAATATTATGCGAGTGTGTAAAAATTCAAAGGAATCAGAGTCTTGTAAGTGTTCAAAACAACAGTGTATTTTAAACACGCACATCACACCTTTAGCGTCATCTCCGAGCCGTTTCGGCTTTCTAGACGTTTCCGAGATGGCGAACTTAGACACACTTTTCAAACTGTACAGGTAGGTATGGCCAATGTCCAGTCTATTTTATTCTATGGTCGATGGTACAGGTGAAAGTTAAATAGTGACTGCGCTTTTACTCTCCACTTACAAACTATACATTTTAATTTGATGTACTCTGCTTCTAATTTGTGTGTTTCCTCAACATTTTTCGAACCCCCCCCCCAGAATCCCAATGACGCAGTCTGCGTTAGGCCCCCCCCCCTGTGGGCACCCCTGTGTTAGTGTACAAAGTTTTAAAAAAATAATTTGATTTGATTTAAAAAAAAACGTAATTTTGACATGTTTACACTAATTACTTTTAATTAGTCGGATGTTATAAACTTTGTAGCCATACGGTAACGGTTCTTCAAATAATGTAAACCTAATCAACAGTTTGCCATCAATTTCTCTACGTGTGCCTCCCCCCCCCCCCAAGAGCTCAACGCCCATGTTGATTTCTTTGATTTGTTACTACGAGCAATTCACATGTCCCCCTCTTCGCCACCTGTAGGCAACAAAGTGGCTAGAGTCACGCCAGTACCAGTAAGTGCTTGGTATAATATAAGGCAGTGAAACATAACCTAGAAACACTCACCACAAAGTTTGGCCCCATTGAGAGACGTTGACAGTTCTCTATCTCTTTCATACAAAGTTCAGTTGTCATGTGATCATCGGTCGCTTCATCCCTCACTCCCCATCGCATGTCAACAACCTACATGACATAAAAATGTTTTACTAAGCCAAATTCAATTTTCATAATAAATAGGAAAGGACGGAAGGAAAATATGTACTACTAGGTACTAGCTGACTCATTATTTCGCATGTTAGGAGTAGGCCTACTTACCCGATTTAATACATTGGTTTAATAATTAAGTAAACTACGTTTATTTATTTACGTTGGTTTAGTTTGACAACAGTTTATAAAGATTTAACTTATAAACCTTCGATAATTTAACCTTATTTAGCTTTTCGATGATTTAATTTGATTGATTTGCGTCATAGATTACACTTGCACTTGCGTATAGAATGCATCTATATCGATGGTAGAATGTAAAACATCTAAATAACAACTGTCATGTTAGTTAAACAGATTGTTAATAGATGGCGCCTTTCATTAGAAACCATTACAATGACTAGATAGAGACAGTGTGGCCAAGTGAGGTCTTGTTTCCTATTG
>JAGFPH010000434.1:460190-471200 GCA_018207615.1 Philaenus spumarius | reverse complement strand
CAATAGGAAACAAGACCTCACTTGGCCACACTGTCTCTATCTAGTCACTGTATTATACTCACCCTGCATACGCGAACAGTGGATAAACAAAGGAACATAATTCCTAATACAAATGACATGTAAGTTTTTCTGTAAAATCTCGGAATTTACACGTAAAGTTAAAATTGTTTTATCTTTATCGGAAAATATCATATATTCTTGAAGGAAATTTAACGCTCTACAACATTCTTCCTCATAACGTTTTAGTAGGACAAAAGGCTCAGAAAAATAGGCTAGCCAAATAAAGTAAAAAAAAACCGAAAAAAATTTAGTTTTCAAAAACAAGCGAATGTGGATAAGTTAAATGTATATTAAACAAAAATTATATCAATTAATATGACTGTTATAATATGTATTTCTTATAGGGATTTTTAGTAACTTTTACCTCCCTAAACCCCCCTAAAATTTCGATTTTTTTTTTTTTTTTAACCATTCTTAGCGAGCACCTAGAGGAAGCTACATACCAAATTTAATTCCAATCCATTAGGCGGTTTTTGAGATTTCGTGATGAGTAAGTCAGTGAGTGGTATTTGGATTTTATATAATACTAGCTGACCCGTACGGCGTTGCCCATGGTGGTTGATATTTTCAGTCTTTTTAACGTAATTGTATTATTTTTAAGTGTTCAGTCAGTGAGTGGTATTTGGCTTTTATATATATAGATCTTAAATAATAAAAGCATTATTGTCATAATAATAAAAGATCTGAAATTATGATTTTAGTAACTTTGATCCCCACAAACCCCTCCTAAAATTTCGAAATTTATCATAACCTTTCTTAGTGAGCACCTATGGCCCTAGAGGAAGCTACATACCAAATTTCATTCCAATCTGTTCGGTAATTTTGGAGAAATCGTGATTCAATAACTTTGATCACCCCAAACCCTCTCTAAAATTTCGAATTTTTTCAAACCCTTTCTTAGTGAGCACCTATGGCCCTAGAGGAAGCTAAATACCAAATTCCATTTCAATCCGTTCGGTAGTTTTTTCGAAACTATGCGAAAAAATGAATACAGTCAATCTTATGACAAATTTTGTCAGCTTTAATTTTGCAAAGAATAGGCTTATCGCTAGGACGCATAGTTTTCGAGATATAAGTGAAAAACCAAAAAAAGGGAGCTTCTACGTACTCCCCTGCACCCCGCTCACCTGCTAGGAGTGTGGACTTTTGGTATGTTTAGTCTAAACAATGTTTCAAATTCAAAAATTGTGTGCCTTCCATTTCCCTCTACATCTTCCTTTTGAGCATTTGTTGATTGGATTAATATTTTAACAACAAACACGCTAATACAGTGCCTATATCAAGGCATTAAATTGATTTTACAGACGTGGCTTAATCTCGTAGTAAGGAAAATAGTTATTATAAACTAAAATAAACGGTATCAGTTAACTGACACAAACTTTCTCCCAACTTACTGTAGTAAAAATAATATTGTTTTTAATCATTTTATTTTCTACTACTTTTTAGAACAAAATAAAATTCTACCTTCGTCAATCGTATAAAAAAATTATTGTCCCAGGCGGGATTCGATCGCGCGACCTTTGAATTACTGGCGGTGCTCGCTACCGTGGTGCTACCCCGTTCGGCCGCCGCCGCGATGCTAGATTGACAACACAAACTTGTTTATTTTTAAACATTTCCCCATAATTATAAAACGCCGATGTTTTGATAAAAGCGGGTGGTGTCATTTTGTTTGGCATTTTAAGCACTATAAATACTGAAAATTTGATCAAAATCGTTAGAGCCGTTTTTGAGAAATTTGCATTTTTGTCGTTTTTTATGGGTTTTTAGGGGTAAATTACCCTTAAAAATTAAAAATTCCAAAAAATGAAAAAAAAAAACCCTGGAGATATTAGGGTTTAGTACCTACATACCAAATTTCATGAAAATCGGACCAATAGTGTCCTCTCTGGTCGTGTATACATACAGACAGACTGACAGACAGACACCACTCTAAAAATACTTTTTTGGGTTCAGGGAGCACCAAAACAAAAAATTCCACTAAAAATATTTTTGGGTTCAGGGAGCACCAACACAGATAATTGCACTAAACAATTTTTTGGGGTTCTGGGAGCACCAAAACAGATAATTCAACTGAAAATTCAAATTCGAACATTTTTACGAAAACAATACTTTCTCCAAATACTACGTATAGGGTGGAGAAAGTAAAAGGATGGGTTTATGCGTTTATGTGTAGTAATCAATCAGTATTCAAAACACAAACGGGAAAAGGTGACAGTATTTTTGCTCCTACTCTAAATTGATGTGACAGTGACAAAATAGTCACCAATGCGGTACCAGACATAGGGAACATATTTTTTCAAATTTTGTTTACAGTTTCCTCATTCCATAAATGAGATTGAAATAATACATCTCTGCTGCACATAATGACGCATGCTTGAAATGTTCACAATTCGTATATTAGGCCTATGTTAATATTATGTTTAGGCCTACTACTTTATGACGTAATGTGTGCCTATAAGACGTTATATACGATTTTCATTTTTTTAAATATATACCATTGTTCACAAACTTATGCAAAGGAATTTATTTTATTTAAAGACAAAATAAGATTTAAAAAATGAATGAATAGAATGCCTACTTGAAACTCCAGTCCATGTTTCTCCCTGCAGAAGTCCTTCAGCTTGGGATAGCATTGCGCCATCAGTGTGTTCCTTTCCATTGTCGTGTCTACAGGAATGCAATAAATTAGTAAAACAATGTATTAAGCATCAATATTAAAAATACTGGGAAGCAAACAATGTACAGAATTACATAAGGTAGGGAATACACCTTTTCAGCACTTCATTAATATTTTTAGAAGGCCTACAATGATATCACGTTAGCATTCAAACTAAAGTTAAAAGGGTTTCGGTAACCTTACTTAGTACTTACGTTATAAACAGGAAATTTACAAATCACAACAATACATTTTTTGGTCTCGTAAAATTTTTTGATAATTTAGAGGTTTTTGAGATTTTTTGAGATTAACAATTTTAAACCGCCATTTTGAGAATATTCAATACTACGTTCTGATTATCGTACAGTGATACACGGTGCAACAAATAGGTATACAAAGTTGGAACTCAATATCTTTTTCCTACGCTTGTTATGAAAGGTAGCTCTTGTCACACTACTAACAGAACCCAAAGTAGGTGTTTGCCGCACGTGTGCGCCAAAGTGCAATGTTAATCAAATGGGATTTACTTTGCGTACTGTTCAACGAAATCATGTTTTTCGATTTCGCCCCGTTTTGCTGTGCTATTTTTTATATTTTTTTAGTATTAATTATTATTCTTTTGGGATTCAGAAGCTTTCAAACGATATGCCGCACAACTGTATTTGGTTGAACCACTCGAAATCGATTTTGAAAAATTCGAGATGGCTGTAGCTCAAAATTTTTAAATACTCCCAAATAACGTTGTGTGGCACATCGTTCGAAAGCTTATCTATACTCATATTATAAAGAGGTAAAGTTTGTTTGTTTGTTTGTGTGTTTGTTTGTTTGTATGTAGGGGGTAATCTCTGGCACTACTAAACCGATTGAAAAAACAGTTTTACTAATAAAAAGCTACACTATCCCTGAGTAACATAGGCTATAATTCATTTCGATAAAAACCTTTTTTTTATTCCAATATTTAGTCGGACAAAATTCTTAGGTTAGGCCCAGAATGATAAATCAACACATGTATTTACATTTATTACCATAGCAACCAATTGATAACAGATAATATAGCTGTTAGCTCCAATATTTCCATTAACAGCTGATTTCAAAATTTGAAGCAATTATTGTTGTATTTTTAGCTTTTAGGTTAGGGTTTTTAACTGTAGACCTGAGCCTTGCTGGTTCTTTTAACCATTATTACAACTGCTGTTATAAAATATAAGAAACAATTTAATTTGAACATTTGACATTATTTATCATCTTAGTTTTGAGGTTATTATTGATCCTACACCTGTATTATAAATAAAACATAACATATGTTTTTAGAAGGTTACATTGGGGGTTGGCGTGCGGAGCACGCAGGGGTCTCCCCTAGTTTAATTATAAATCCAAAAATAATAATAATTAATATTAAAAAAAAAAATAGTTCAGCAAAATGGGGCAAAATCGGAAAACACGATTTCGTTGTATTTTGGCCGCCATTTTTAATCGGTTAAAGATATGGATGTGCAAATTTCACCGTTGGTTTTCTCTTGAAATTCTACATCGAAATCATGTATCACATGACCACCTTCATATTTAAAAAAAACAAAGTTACATTCAAAATGGCAGATCCAAGATGGCGGATAAAAAATCTTAATAAAATAGTATTTTTACATAGATTAGGTTCCTCAATCACATCTACCTTCAAATTTTCTTTATATAGGCCTACGAAATATTAAACCGTTTCCAGACTTTTTCTACACTCTGTATTTCGTATACGGAGGCAGCTATTCGGTGCCTCGTAAGTAGACCAATTTCCCACATTGTAGGTTGAAACCATAAAATATATACATTTAATTTTGGAAACTCGCAACTAACGTCGGCGTTTCAGCGGCGTGATTGAATTATCCAAAGTTGCAATTTTATACAGGCCTATAGATTTTGTTCATTTTTAAATGACTATTTCCCTACATCCCTGTACGTTATTTTTATTCAAATTATATTTATCGTAAACAAATTTAAGTTTATGTGCTGAGTCAGGTGGAAGTAATAACCCATCCTAAAAAAAATAAATCTGATTATTCGATATTTCTCTTAATGTTATTCAGTTATAAATAGCAATTTCTGTAAAGTAATATAATTAAACATTGTATTAAACAAAACCACCTTACCTGTAAATGTAGAGCTAGTAAAAATTCTGACAATTTTCGAGCTCACTGGAGGCAAACTCTCCAAAGAGCCCGCAAATATCAAGTCAACCGTTCTGTCGTCCATTTTGTATTTCTATTATTTCAGTTTGGAGAATTAGGTATTGTTTCTAGGAGCTTGATGTGTTTTTCCAAGTTCAACGCAGATGTATTAGCGCTAAACATACAGAAAGTATGTGTTATACATTAAAACAGCTTAAGTTATGTACGTATTAAAAAGAACTAATTTATATGTAAGCACTTAACGTTTTTAATTTTTTTTTACCATATGCATGCAACAGTACTCTTTGCAGGCAACTCCAATGTAAAATCAGTAGACCAAAAATCGACCTTGACTTTTCTGTTTAAAAATAATTGAACTAAAAATCATGTATTTCGTAGTGTTTGTAAACAAGTATCTTTTAAATAAACCGATAATTTACCATTTCAGTCATCTATGAATTACAGTTTAAAATGTTCCTGAAACTATAACAGTTTATCTTCAAAATCCGATGAATGCCGGAGGAGCGGCAAATGTATGTAACTGTTCCTTCTTGATTTTGCAAACACTTTAAAAACTTTCATAAGCTAAACTTTAACGAATTAATATACACTTAAACATTTATGAACTAAATAAATGAATTGGGCCTATTTTATTTTTGATTATAACGTACAGTATGTTTGAATATTTTTGTTGTATTAGGCCTGTACTTTCAACAAAGAATCTATATATATTAAAGCCAAATCCACCGACTCACTGATCACGATTTCTCAAAAACTACTGAATGGATTGGAATGAAATTAGGTATGTGGCTTCCTATAGAGCCGTAGTTGCTGATAAGAAAGGGTTTAAAAAATTCGAAATCTTAGGGAGGGGGGTTAGGGGTCAAAGTTACTAAATCACGATTTTCCAAAACCACTGAACGGATTGGAACGCAATTTGGTATGTAGCTACTTCTAGGGGCCATAGGTGCTCTCTAAGAAAAGTTTTCAAAAAATTAGAAATTTTAGGGGGTTTGGGGAGTCAAAGTTACTAAATCACGATGTCTCCAAAACCATTAAATGGATTGAAATGAAATTTGGTATGTAGCTCCCCCTAAGGCCATAAGTGCTCGCTAAGAAAGTTTTTAAAAAATTCGAAATTTTAGGAGAGGTTTGGGGTTGTCAAATTTACTAAAAAAACACCGAACGGATTGGAATGAAATTTGGTATGTAGCTTCCTCTAGGGCCCTAGGTGCTCGTTAAGAAAGGGTTTTAAATTATTCGAAATTTTAGGGGAGGTTTGGGGGGATCAAAGTTACTAAAAATCCCTATAATAAATACATAGTGTAATATATTTATTGATATAATACATTTTTTGTTAATATACATTTAACTTTGATGTATCTATCCGTGCAAAGCCGGATCGGGCCAGCCAGTTTGAGATAAATCGGAATTTCAGTTAATATGCATTTCAATCCCACAATTAGGAGAAATATATTTAATTGTCTTATATTAAATACCACAGTCAATATTTTAATCTACGGAAGATTATAGACAATGGACAGAAGAAGATCCGAAGTACGCAGACGGGTGGTAAAGAAAGAAGAGCGAGACCGCATTCCGACTTCGTGGTAGTCCTCGATGAGAGGACGTTGAACGCCCCGAATCATCCCAGAAGTGAGACGCTGGATTGAGGGACACCACTGTGAGATCGATTACTACATGGCACAGTTATGTCCTGCCCATGGCTATTTTTGGTCTTACCTGTTTAGAATCTGGCGCGGCGTCTCCAGTGCGCCTGTACTGCGCAGATATACGACGATTAACGCACGTGTTGTGTCTGCAATCAGGTGGGAAGTAGAGAAAAGAAAAGTAGAAGAGGAAATTGGGTGAGACGGTGACCGAGATCATCCTGCTGGAGGCGAATTACTGTGCACGGTTTTCACAGCACGTTCGGTCTATTCTAACCCTGAATAGCAATGTTGTATTACATTTTTTTTTAAAGTTCGATAAAAGAAAGTACATATTGCTGTAGAACCTATGCAAAAAAAGTCGTTCGTATTACTTTTTATAAGGGGGGCTAGCCTGACCTCATCTGCGATTTGAATTTACTTTAACAACGACTCAAAACAGATTTTTAACGATATCAGACCTACTCAAAATTCTTTCTAACCCAGTACAAATACTTAGAATGTTGTCTACAGGGAAGTTATGTATATGTTTTAAAAATAATTAAATAAACAAATAATTAAATACAATAAATGAAACGTAGAAGACAACAAAAATATATATATATTATTTGAATACGCCTTAAAGTACAGAAATTGTAATTGGAACAGGTCCTGTAGTGTACAATAGTTCAGCATTTAATAACCAAACTAAACATTTAGAAAATCTAACATATAAACACTAGACAAATCCTCGCCCTCAGGTTAATTACAAGTGTTGTGCAAATACGCGTAAATTATTTAGCTTTTATGTTTTTCGACAAACTACAAACTCCTTGCCCAAACTGTTGGACGAACATGGCCGCAGAAAGGCGCTTCTGATCATAATGATTGTGAAATTAAAGTGTTTTCCCTTCTGTACAAAATTAAGTTCAATGCATTATAGCAGTCAGAAAGGGCTTGTCTTTTGAATTCAAACAGCAGGCAATTCTATGTAAAATTGTTGATCATTCGTTGCCGTTGAATTAACAGTAATAGTAATAGTTTATATTCTAAAACAAATTCAAACAAATAACTTGATGTTCAATTAAAATTACACAGATACTTAGCCATCAAATTTTTCTCGGACAATTTTCAATTACTTGGCCATCAAATTTGGTTTGGGATTTTTATATTACTTGGCCATCAATGACCACAAAATTACTAAAATGCTATTTGCTATTTTTTTACCATTTTCAAGTAGAAATGCATGTGTTACATTTGATAGCATTAGCAATAATAATAATAATACAAATGTTAAAATAGGTATAAGTTTCCCTGTACATACCTATTCAATCTTTGTTTTCTTGCTGCTGCGACGAACAGGGTTTGGGGTTACCCCATCTTCCGGTCACATAATTAAACAATAAATGAATGAAATGAAACCACTTCTCTCATTGTCGTGAAACACGTTGTCACATACGAGTACGCAACACACAAAACGCACAGATAAAAGAGATTAATTAATGTTGCCCGGGCGATGGTAGGTCGAATGTGCGTTTTGTGTATTTTGTACTCGTATGTGACAATGTGTTTTACGATGATCTCACTAGTGAGAGAAGTGGGTTTATTTATTTAATTTAGTGTTTAATTGTGCGACTGGAAGATGTGATAACCCGAAACCTCGGTCGTTGCAGCAGCAAGAAAAGGATTGAATAGACGTGTACAGGTAAATTTATACCTAGTTTAATATTATCTACTTATATAAAGCTAGACGGTAACACTGATTCATTGACATTAATTATTAGGCACTTCCCGTAATCGGACCCCCCTCAACCTTATACTTGAATTAAAGCTCTCGACGAGAAACTTTTGGGAAAATTGCCAGAATTTCAAATTTTGTAATTTTAGAAGCACCTTCTGGGCGGGAAATAATTTTTCGATTTTTTTCAATTTCTTTATTTTCCCACTTTGAGCGCATTTAGTAAGAAAGGGGTAAGAGATAGCAAAAAATGTTAAATACAAAAGTTGTAGAAAATTAAATTTCAAAGAAGAGATTTTCCGTCAGATTCAAGATCCAATCATCCATTTAGCCACTATTCATCCGAGAAGGGATTCTCCGCCCAAAGTCCTTAAAGCTAGACGATTTCACCGATTCACTGACATTAATTATTAGGCACTTCCAGTAATCGTACCCCCCTCGACCTCATACTTGAATTAAAGCTCTCGACGAGAAACTTTTTGGAAAATTGCCAGAATTTCACATTTTTTAATTTTGGAAGCACCTTTTGGGCGGGAAAGATTTTTTCGATTTTTTCAATTTTTTCAATTTTTCACTTTGAGCGCATTTAGTAAGAAAACGGTAAGAGATAGCAAAAAATGTTAAATACAAAAGTTGTAGAAAATTAAATTTCAAAGAAGAAATTTACCGTCAGATTCAAGATACAATCATCCCTTTAGCCGCTATTAATCTAAGAAGGAGCTCCGCCAAACAATCCTTCAAATTTCCCATGTTAATCTTATGGAGATAATGTTTAATGAGTTTGAGTCAGCTGCCAAATAAAACAGCTGATTTGTGCTCGGTCACCTATGTACAAACGAGCCAAAGATTAACGAGATTCTTTAGCGAATTTTCCAACTGCGAGCAAAGCGAAGCAGCCATCTGAAGCCGAAGGCCGAGGCGGGGTTGGGACGCGAAGCGTCCAGGGGCAGAGCCCCTAGTTTATATATATACTAGCTGGCCCGATCCGGCTTTGCACGGATAGACAAATCAAAGTTAAATGTATATTAAACAAAAATATATATCAATTAATATGACTGTTATACTATGTATTTCTTATGGGGATTTTTAGTAACTTTTCCCCCCCCCCCCCCTAAAATTTCGATTTTTTTTTTAAACTTTTCTTAGCGAGCACCTACGGCTCTAGAGGAAGCTACATACCAAATTTAATTCCAATCCATTAGGCGGTTTTTGAGATTTCGTGATGAGTGAGTCAGTGAGTGGTATTTGGATTTTATATAATACTAGCTGACCCGTACGGCGTTGCCCGTGGTGGTTGGTATTTTCAGTCTTTCTAACGTAATTGTATTCTTTTTAAGTGTTCAGTCAGTGAGTGGTACTTGGCTTTTATATATATAGATCTTAAATAATAAAAGCACTATTGTCATAATAATAAAAGATCTGAAATTATGATTTTAGTAACTTTGATCCCCACAAACCCCTCCTAAAATTTCGAAATTTTTCAAACCCTTTCTTAGTGAGCACCTACGGCCCTAGAGGAAGCTACATACCAAATTCCATTCCAATCCGTTCGGTAATTTTGGAGAAATCGTGATTCAATAACTTTGATCCCCCCAAACACCCTCTAAAATTTCGAATTTTTTCAAACCCTTTCTTAGTGAGCACCTATGGCCCTAGAGGAAGCTACATACCAAATTTCATTCCAATCTGTTCGGTAATTTTGGAGAAATCGTGATTCAATAACTTTGATCCCCCCAAACCCCCTCTAAAATTTCGAATTTTTCCAAACCCTTTCTTAGTGAGCACCTACGGCCCTAGAGGAAACTGCATACCAAATTCCATTTCAATCCGTTCGGTAGTTTTTGAGAAATCGTGATGATTGTGTCAGTGAGTGAGTGAGTGGTATTTCGCTTTTATATATTATATAGGCTAGATATAGATTCCAATCCAGGAGCTTACATAATGAAAAATAAAAAGATAATAATAATACGTTCAGTTTCAGGTTAATTGTGATTTTATTGTTTTATTTTTATAAATATTGTGGGTTTCTTTGAAAATTTGGTTTTGATTTCTTTATTTTAGGAAATTTTGCGAGTTAATTAATGGTTTAAGATCAAATATTACGGAGTATGTTGGTGATTTCTCATAATGGGTATGTTAAGAATGATATGCTTGTGTATTGCTTTATATTTTCAGCCAGGGTTATTGCAGAAGTTTTTGAAGTGTAAAGGCGCACCACGTCCAAAAAATTTGTATACATGTGTGTATAGCAGAGTATATAGTTTTCTAGTTGCTGGGGGTGAATTGGATTTTACCGCCATGCGTTTCACCGTGCATTTTGTGAAACACTCTATTTTGTGAAACGCTCCTATTAATTTTGTGAAACGCTCTATTCCATCAGTTTGAAAAATTTTTGGTCTTGCCGAGATTCGAACCAGCGGAGTCCATCACCATAGTTTATTATACTAGCGCCTTATCCGGTTAGGCCATGATCACATTGTAAATGTATTATATTTGAGTTGGGTACATAAGTGTCCTACAGATTATCCTACACCATAGGCTTCATCTGTTAATGTTAATACAATGTATAGTTTAATTAGTAATAACTCTGAAATAGACATTGTGCTACCTCATTTCGTAAGTTGTGTTAAAAAAATGAACATTGTGCTTCCTCATTTCGAAAGTTGTGTTAAAAAAATGAACATTGTGCTTCCTCATTTCGTAAGTTGTGTTAAAAAATGAACATTGTGCTTGATCATTTCGTAAGTT
>JAGFPH010000434.1:396994-442164 GCA_018207615.1 Philaenus spumarius | reverse complement strand
ATTGGCGACCTATTTATGATATCATTCTTTTTTTTAAGAGCTTTCTTTTCGTTCTTTTTTTAACGCGAAGTGTTTTTTGAGGAGATATCATAATTTTTTGTTAAATTATACAAATATAATAATTATGAAACAAAGGTATTGTTTTATTTTATATGAGGTTGGTAAACTTTTAAATCAAATTTTAAGTAAAGTTTATAAACAGGTTTTGATTAATTGTTATTTTTTATGAAAATAAATTCATTAATTTGTTTTAAGTCTCATTGGACCGGATGGCTCCTATGGCGGCATTTTTGGGCCGAAAATAATTTTTCTTTTGAAATTACACTACTTCTGATATATATTAACACCTAAATATAAATATATTCATGCATCTTTGATAATTAAATTTTATGTCGCTTCAAAATTATATCTTCCTAGGTTTATCCCCATATATTTTGTGAATGGACACTGAAATTGCTTATTATTATACTATATAATATTACTTTTCCTAGATGTAATAAATGTGATAACATATGAAACACGTTAAACAAGAAACATGTATTATTTATTTATCAATTATATTTGCACATTAAAGAAACATTTTCACCATGATAATATAATAGTAATAATATTGATTATAATAAAACTGTGGCTCACCTTTGTTTTAATTTTTAATTACATACAATTTGATAATGCTCTGTTAGAAAGTTAAAAACTTAATCAACTCCTGTAATTAATTATGAGCGTAGGTACATCCGAGAGTAACAAAGTATTATAACAGCTGATGTCACCCATCATCTGTAATACCTAAACAAAATCTAGCCTAGATTATACTTTGAGGTTATGTTTACAATCAAAACAAACTTTTTGTAATGTCTGAAAGTTAATTGTATTTTGTATATAACCTAATGTAGGCTATAATAATATGTTATACGATTGCCATTGAGAATATAAAATGCATACAACCTTTTATTATCAATATAATATAAACGTTTACCAAATTTAAAGAAGAAATACCTATTTGTTTAGCTTCGGAAACATTCGTACATCTTCGTATGTAACATTTACAAAATCATATGGCTAATATACTCAGTCTAATGTACCAATCTAACTTACATAGGGAAAACTATTTCGGCGATATTTTGAGTTTCGTTGCAGCTACCTTTATTTTTCTTGTACATTATTCATCTCCATTGAAAGGAGATGTGTTTAAAGCCATCACCGAGGTCTCTACTCGAAAAGGTGAGGTAGTTGTTGGGTCTGACAGAATAAGCGGGAAATATGAAAAAAACTATGAATAATTTTTTGATGATTATCTACTGTTTTTAATGGCTCGAAAAGGGGGTTTAGCTTGACCTAGAAAGTTGAATGAAAGATCAAATCACCTAATTTTACAACAAATAATTTGATTTTAAACTAAAATTTACCATTTTAAATTTTTAAAATGGTATTTTTAAGTGGTCAATAACATGGTAGCTATGTTTTCCGTATGTTATAGCATGGCCGTTTTTTTTTTCTTGGCGTTCCGCAAAACGGCCGTTTTGCTTGATTTTATATCTCTCTGAAGTTGATCAGCTGTTTGCCAGTCATGATTGAGAAATGCAACTAGCATCCTCTGCTGTCTACGTCTTGTAACTTTTGATTACGTTTTTTCAAGTGGTGTTTTTTTTATTATACGTTATTATTTTGCAGTTTTCTAAAGCTCTTTTTTGTAAATTTTGTTTATGTAAATAATGTAGTAATCTTGTTTTTGTTTAGAAATGGCAACTTTTTAAACTATGTTACCATGGTTATGTACCATTATTTCACAAAAATGGTTTTGTAAAAATAAATTTTTGAACAAATATAAATACAATTGACATATTTAAACAGACATATTTATTGTAAAAACATTTTCAAAGTTCTAATCACTTTTATTACTACTTTAAGTTCATAAAAAAACATATTTTTTTACTTTTTAAGACCTAATCAAAATAGGCCTACACAATAAAAACATGTTAAACCTCAAGACTATTTTTTAATTATTTATATTCGTCACATTTAGTATAAAAACGTATTTTAAAAGCTCTAAACTCTATTATTCTTATTTTTAATTTCATTACAAAACAAAATAATTGATTTACTTTTCTGATCGATTGTAGGCCTATTCAAAATAGGACTACTCAATGATAAAAATGTTGTTTTAATCATTCAAAAATTTTTTCCTTATCTCTGGTTTATTCCGAACAAAATTATATATAATAAGTTATGTTTACTGTTTATAGTTAATTTTTTTGAGAATTTACAAAACCATTTTTTCAAACAGTCGTATTTTAATTGGATCTGGAGGAGGAGCCAAGTATCAAATAAAAAGAGTGCAAAAGGTTAATATTTTTGTTGCTAGTATTTAAATTAATAAAAAGAAAACAATAAAAATGTTCCATAATATGAAAAAGGTAGTACACATTATTGCATTTTACTTTTAAACACATAAAAATGTTAAGACGCTGAACAACAACAAAACAAAATGTGTTTTGTGATTGTGCAACTTTCCAAGTGGAATATTCTACTACTGGTTATTGCTGTTTTTAGTTTTCAAAGTATCAAATGTTGAACTTATAAAAGAAAGGTTTTTTTGTAAGGTGTCTGTACCTCAAAAGAAATAAATGTAACCCTTATAGGATAATTCGTTGTCACAGTCAAAATTGCAGTACAGTAAAACCCAGCTAACTCGACACCCGCTATCTTGATAGACTGTGTAACTCGACAGGGTCATTGACTAGTTGCATGCGACCTCGGCCGAGAATCCTATGGTCACACCATATTGTTTCAAACGGCCAGTGCCCTACTTAGTTTACACAGCTGAGGCATCCCTGTCGTATTCTTACCCCCGCACTACCATTTTGAAATCTCTTTTCCTGGTGTCCTTGGGCCTGTTTAGTATTGGCACTGACAGTGATCAATTGCGTTTTGAAATTTTTTAGTTACTTTTTGTGAGTAGAAAAATGTCCGAGAAAAAGGAAGCTAGTGTCGGTTTCAATGGAGATAATGTTTGGTGCTTTGAAAAGTCTAGAAAGAGGTGTAAACGTGAATAACATAACATTTTATTTAAACGGAGGGCATCTTCAGTACTCGGATGAAGGATCCTGAAACTGGGGATTGAATTGTGGTGTTTGAAAAAGATGTGTTACAGATCTCTTAATGAGAGAAAAAAAAAATGAAATGTTAAATAAATAGGATAGAATAACTAAACAAATTCTCTGTAGTACGCTACTGTAGAATTTAAAAAAAAATCATTAGGCCCTACTGGACTTTGTTGTGCAATTCACATAATCATTTCATAGTTAAGCTATATATCTATGTGATTGTAAATAAATATGTAGGATAGAATACTGTTATGGAAAACATGTAAATTTACAGTTTTTGTGTGAAATAAGGGTGCGTGTATTGAAACCCATACATTAATTCTTGCATTCTGCATAACTCGACACCCTCATAGTCCACATTGTGTCGAGTTAGCAGGGTTCTACTGTATCAGATAATGTTGATTATGATGTAAAAGGAGGAGTGGGACACTTGTACGATTTATACAATTTTCTTGTATAGATTCTGATTGGTTTTGTTTTAGGCAATCGTGACATCACCGCAATATCCAACATTCCTAGAACATTCAATGAAAGTGTTCTTAGATATTTTACAAAAAGGCGAGCCACACTTTATTGCAGAGCACACAATTCATGTAAGTAAATTTAGAAATAGATGGAAGTAGTAGAGAGAATACAGTAAACTTTTAAAGATTTAACCAAAATTTTAATCAAGTTTTTGTTAAACCGGCATCAGTTTTTGTCGGTTTGTTTGACCTGCTACCTGTTTTTTTTTTTTTTTTTACTGGACTTCTGTAAAATCCTAATAAATGGCGGCATCCAACATTGATGTTGGCAGATCCATAGTAGAAGAACTAGTGCATGTCTATTTGATCGAGAATGTGGACAATCATGTTATTCAAGTACAAAAGATAAAATCCAGAAGGATTTTTCTTAAAACTGTTAAGATGTGTGATTTTTAAATACTTTTTTTAGAGCTGTAGTATTTTTTAAGGTTTAGAATATTTTGTAAAGATATAATTCCAAAACGCTTTTTATTACAGGGGGAACTGTGTTTAGTTCAAAGGCTTACTTGACTTTAAAGACGTTATGAGAATTCAGCAATAACAAAACATAATTATTAATGAAAAAAGAAGAAAAAACTTAAAATGGTTTTTTATTTACTTTAAATCCATGATTCAGGTTTTTAGTCAAAAAGACAGAATGATGATTAGCGTTATAAAATTAGTGTGACTTATTCTGGGCTAAAGAATGAAATGAAATGAATCATTACCTCTAATATTATCTGTGTTGCCTGGCAATAGATAACAATGAAACCTATATATAGTCTAATAAAGCTGTTATTTGTTAAAGTGATTGTATTAAGTTTAAGTACCTGGGCGACCGAGCATTACTCGGTATTTTTGTTAATTGTGTTTTTTTTTATAGGAAAATGTATGTAAATACAAATCAGGTAAGTACTGTTTTGTAGGCCTACTCATAACTCGCGAAATATTAGCACGGGTCAGCTGATTTTAAGCTTAAAACAATTCTAACCTTTAAGACAAAAAAAAATTATAGGAGACAGCTGATGGAAATATTATAGGAAACAGCTGATGTTTGTCATATGTATCCTATTGATTTTAAATTACATAACCCCAATGTTAAAAATTTTCAATTTTCAAATGAGTTTTTCCGAAAAATACGAGTTTTCCTGAGGTAGTGGTTTTCACCAATCGATTTTTTAGTCCCAAAAGCCTCTAATCCCAAAGTTTCAGCAAAATCCTTCCGCTGGATCTCGAGATTGCTCGTACAAACACACAAACAAACCAACAAACAGACATTGCTCGTATTAGAGTATAGGATAATTTAACTAACTAGATTAGTATGAGGTTTTAAACAAACAAAAAAATAAGTTAAATTTTAAAATATTATAATTTTAATAATTTTGCTACCTTTGTATTGGATAGTAAAACTTGGAGTTTAAAATTATTTTAAAATTCACAATCGATGGGAATAAAAACTTAATTATTCTTTATTTGTAGTTTACTTAATTTTTTATTAATTAATAATTTTTTTACTTAACAAATTTTATATTACAGGCTGTTCGAAAACTATTGCTGGAAATGATGTACAGGTTACCAACAAATGAACTCTTAAAGCCGTATGTAGAAACTATTCTTTCTCTGTGTATGAAACTTCTTGAGACTGAAAACGAACAGAACGTTTTAGTGTGTTTGCGTCTGATTATTGAACTTCACAAGCATTATCGCCCTGCCTATAACCCAGAAGTAAGTGTAAACATGGAATTTTATCTATTTAAAAAAATATACTTTTTCATTACTAATGTTCTCTTTATCTCAACTAGATCCAACATTTTCTCCAATTCGTACGATCCATATATCAAGATTTACCAGAACACATGAACAAGATATTTGAACCGAAACCGCCAGTTCGAGTGAAAGATTTAACTGAAGTGAATATAGAAACTATGCTTGCAGAAACTTACACGTGTACACAAATGCAAGTTGAGAAAAAGTTACCCGATGGAAGAGCAGCTTCTGATACGGTAATTGGTATTCTTTAATGAACATCATGTTTATAGAAAGGCAAACTTATAATCCTTGCTTTTGGATCTGTCCAGTTGTAATTTTCCTAAAGTAATACAATGTAATAACATTCAAATGATTGTCTTGTCTCTGTTCACAGTACACTTTAATCCCTAAAGGTATTCTATCCTTGAAAGTTCTCCAAGAATTACCTATAATAGTGGTACTCATGTACCAACTGTATAAACAGAATGTCCAACAAGAGGTGACTGATTATATACCTATTATCATAGTTACAATTACCTTGCAACCAGCTCAACATCACAGGTAAATATGATATTTAATTTGCAATCTATAATTAACAATACAAATTATAAGTATTTCCTTTGCTACTATTTATTATTGAAATGAAAAGTTAATCTAATATTAAAAATTGTCAAACACTTATTTAACTCTACTTAAATTTCTATGGAAGTCAATAAAGAAAAGTAGATTTACAAAAACGCAAGTAAAATTTATTAATTCAAGACACATAAATGAAATTATTAATTACAAAATAATTTATTAACTCAATTGAATAATGTTCAATGTCTTTGGTTCACTTTATAATTATTAAATATATCACGGTCTAACTCTTATGTAACACAAGTTCAATTGTTGAAAAATTTAAAGTTTATTATTTATTATTTTAAATTGTTAACGTTTATCTCGAGGCAGACACTCGGTTTGCCATGAATAAACTGTTTCTGTTCAAATTCATGAATTTACTGATTGATAGTTAAAGTTATAAAGTTGGCGTCTATTTTCTAATTTCAAATTTTAAAGTTTTATGTAAGTTTTTTGGTAATTTAAAAAATGTTCAACACTGTGTCTGATATTGTTTACAACAGAATATACCAAGTTCTGTGTCAAATTACTGAATTTACCGCTTTTATTGTCAAATTAAAACACTTTTTAACGGAGCGTTACTTTTCACAAGCGTAGATATAAAAAATAATTAAATAAATAAATGAATGATGTGTCTGATCAACGTTTTGTGTAGTGGTTATGGTGAAAGTTAAATAATTAATATGGATAAGTTGTGTTTCAATGTAGTGGCTAATTCAACAATGTAGTGTTCAACAATTCCTAGGCTAATTTAGTTCACTGATACATTTTACATTTATTTGAATGCTCGAATGGTCTATTCTTCATATGATATGGTTAAATTTTATTATTTGAAAAGGTTATTGATGTTTTTACACTTATACATTTCTAAGCTATTTGATCAGCTGTGCCAAATAGGTTAGGAGTTTCTTTACATTTGTAGGCCAATGAACTTTGGTCTGATATTTGATATTCTAATAGGCTATTGAAATTTTATACTGGATGTAATTTGAAACGTTATAGAATCCAACCAAGACAAACATGTCAATTAATTTGTTAATTTAATTGCTCTTCGTTGCTTCCAGTTTCATTAGTTTGTCTGCTATTCAGAGGTGTCCATTCGCTTTAGAGAAAAATAGTTTCAGCGGGGGTGATTTGCGGATGAGAAGAGTGCTCTCTATGTTACAAATCTTGTAATACTACTGATAGTTATAATGCAAAGCAAAAAGTTCACTTACTTGTGTCAACCTTCACAGGGCCACAAAATATAATGCATCATCAATTAAAAGACAAACAAGTTTTAATAAGTATAAAAATCAAACAGTGACAAAAAAATCTTGATTAATAAGTAAAAAGTAATCTTGATAAGTTCATATTATTTATAAGTTACTACTTATTAAAGACAGAATATTTTGTTTGTCCGGAATATGACTGTAGTGAGACATATAGAGTCAGTAATACATGAAAAAAGTAAGGACTTTGTTGACCTCAATGGTTGTATTTTACAAAGCAGCACTGGATTTGCTGTATTTGTCTGTCCTTTTCCTTGTTATATTCTTTTTGTACAAGGTCCTAACTTTTTTCAGTAACAATGACACACCCTCTCTATCATAGAAGAGAAAAAAACTACAGTCGAACCTCTTTAATCCACTAATCCGAATGCCATAGGAGTGAAATTTAAAAAAATTAATTTGAGTTTTTACTACTGTAGGTCTAATATATTCCATACTACGTTTACTATAAATGTACTGTGTTTACTATTTTAATTAAATAAACAATGTTTTAAATTACAAGGTATTTCTCATTTTTCTATAACACTTATTCCATTTTAGTTGTTAAGTTATGTGAAAAAAGCACAATATGTTCTGTATTCCGTACGATCCGATAGGCTGAACCCCCCCCCCCCCCTTTCTAATTAGTTCAGATTAAAGAGGTTCTACTGTATAATCACCAGCAACTGTAAAAAATTGATAACTTCTCATTTTGCACACAAAATTTCATTCAGATTCTAAAAATTGGCATAAACACTGTATACAAAATTGAAAATGGATGTTCATTATTTTTATTCAACATGTTTTGTAAACATATCTTGCAACTAAATGTTCTCCCAATCCAAAAATTTGTATTGGTTTGAAATTTTTTAACCTATTTAAACCTACAATACGATATTATTGAAAAGCCTAGACCAGGTGCTTCTAAAATATTCAAAGTAGAAAGTTACTGCTTAAGTTGTTTACATCTCTAGGCCATTTATGAAAACAAAACAAAAACTGATTCTGTAGAACTAGTTGTGGAACCTTAGAGGATCAACTAATTACTTGAGGATATGATGTGAAGTCATTCTTCAAACAAAATTTGTTCAGTTACATGATTAAACTTTTCATATTTTTCTTTTGATAACATTATATTTTTGGGTCCTGAGAAGATTTACAAATGAATTATCTGTATTTAATATTATCGGCAGTACAATTTGTCACTTTTAAGTATGATCAGTAGCAGTAAGAATACACTCTCATCCATAATTACCCCTGACCTCTCCAACTGTTTTTTCTTCTTTTTTTCCTAAAGCAGACAAACAACTCCAAGTAGCAAACAAGAACTCATTCTACAGCATTGTCTGGCGTATAGAAAATTTAATTTTATCATGTTCATTTTTAATTTTGTTTCAAAATAATGATGCTAGAAGCAATGATAACAAAGTAATGAATTGCATAAATGTGTAATTAATCTTGCCTACTATTATATGATTTTAAAATACCTTCTGCCTATGAAAAATGAATTTGGAAAGATTGAATTACCTTTTTTTTTTATTTCAGATTGAACCCAAATTTCAACAAAGAGGTTTTCGTTGACTTCATGGGAGCTCAAATTAAAACCTTGTCATTTTTAGCATACATCATCCGCATCTATCAACAGGTTATGGGTGAACATTCCGCTTTAATGGTGGAAGGTATACTGGGAATGTTAACACTCTGTCCTCCTGAGGTCACACATCTTAGAAGAGAGTTGCTCATTGCTGCGAGGCATATTTTGGCCACTGATCTTAGGATAAGTAAGTACCATTTTTATTTATATTGCTACCTGTTATAGCATCTTAATGTGCATTTAAGTTGGTAACATCTGTCGTGCAACGGCATATGAATTACTTGTGTCTAGTTAGATAATGTGAACAAATTTTAATGAATTTGAAGCTATACCTTAAAGTTTAAAATGTCTTTGTCGGGTAGGCTTGAGTTTTCTGATAGAAAAAATAGAATAAAACTTATTGCAACTGAAAAAATATACTGAAAAAAGATAATGATTATCACATTTAAATTTAATTTACAATTTTGGTTTTCCTCAGTTTCAGTTTTGTTCTTTGTAAAACATTTAAAATACACACTCAATTATATTCTAAAATAAATTAAACTAATCTTTAAGACGAATTCACTGTCATAAATAATTCCCTTTAAAATGTGTTTATATTATACCTTTTTGATCGACCTTTAAAAAAATTAACGACGAGAAAAGCTACAGTAGAAATTCTATTTTAAACTAAATAAAAGCGAGCTCAATAAATGCTGGAAAATAATGTCTGAAGGTTGTTTCTTGCAGTATTTGATTGTTAAAATTGATATAGAAACTTGACATTGTGATATTTAGATGGCATTGACTTTTTTAAATTGAGTGTTTATTTTTTTTTAAATTTTTACACAGCATAATCATTAGTCTGTGAAACTACCAAGGTTAAAAAATTGTACAAGGTTTAATTTGTTAAAAACTTTATTTTAAAATTATTAAATTGAACTCAAATCTTTGCATAGAATCATTGCAGAGATATACCACCACAATCAAATAAACAAATTAATAATTATTATTGTGGGTATTTCTTTAAAATAAATAATAATATTATAAATGTAATACTATTTATATACTGAACAGAAAATTGAAAATACAAAGAAAGAAGAATGTAGTTTTGACATTAAAAAAAAAAAATGAACTTAATAAATTATAGTTGACTCAGATAAAAAAAATGTGTCAGAATTACAAATAACACTTGAAAATAACAAATATATTCTACATGTAATAGTATTTCGTGGTCCCATCAAATTAAAAACATGAGAAATCATATAAAATGCTAAATTTGCTTCTTCCAACTTATTTACATTTACTTGTAAAGTAATACTTCTTTTACACTTAGAACAAAAATTGTTAGGTATATAAATTATAATTCTTTTATCATATGAATGCACTGTTCACTGTACTCAGTAATAGACTTTCTCTGTGTGATATACTTCAAAACAAATATTAGGGTGCAAGTATAGCTGTAAATCGCAAGTTTTGCAGAGGTACATTTTTTTGTTACGTACTTTTTTCTTGTAGCAAACATGGCACCTGAAAAATCCTTTTGGTGCTTTCCCCTTCACTTTTTAAGACCCTGGTGATGTTTTCCGTTCAGTCTCTGTTTTTCACTGTCTAGTGGTTTAAACATAATTAACCATCTTGTCAAGACATAAGTACAGCATTTCCATATTTCAGTTATGCATAAAAGTAATTTGTACGTTATTTCGTCCACTAGCTACAAAAAAATAACGGATATATCCGCCTACAGTTCGGGAAGGGTTAAGAGTATTTTGCACAATTTTTCCTTAAGAGCTACAACAACAATGTGTTTTTTTTGCCTTACATTTTTTGTATTTTTACTTTTTTTTAAACTTGATTTGAACAGTTTTAGTTTGGATATGAAATTATTCTACTAAAGTTTTAATTCAAAATTATAAAAAGTATATATTTTGTAATGTTAAAAACAATGTAAAAGAACACTAACACTAATCGTAATCATTCATCTCACAAACTACGACGTGAAACCAAAACTACATAACTTCAAAATACAAGATCATTCCTCACTGAATTGTGCCGTGAGGCACTGAGAAGTAGCAAGGGTATGTTTGGAATGGGGTGGACTACATCCACTGCAACATAGCTAACGGTGAATTTTGGCGAACTTGCGTCGTCTGTCAGAGGAATGATTATTACTCTAGGGTTAAGATACAAGAGTGATTATTTTATATTTTTCAACAATACATGTGTAAAAATAATCAGAGAAATCTGTTGCAGAGTTTGTACCTTACATGGACCGTTTATTCGACGAGAACGTACTTCTTGGAAAAGGCTGGACTACACATGAATCCTTACGCCCTCTAGCATACAGTACTTTGGGTGATCTTGTCCATCACGTGCGTCAGCACCTTCCAATGTCGGATCTTGCTAAAGCTGTACATCTGTTTTCAAATAATGTTCACGATGAAACCCTACCTACTAGGTAAATTAAACGTTACATTCTTATATTGTGGCACATTAAATTTTAATTGACATACAATTTTATTTATCATTTTATTTGTTTTAAATACTCAACTAGACTTGTTTAAAAAATATTTCTGCCAACATACGTAATAAGTGACAGATGACCTTGTTGTAGCTCAGCGGTCCTTTTGTGACACAATGCTTGACATACATCATGAAATGTGATCTGATTATTCATATTATTTGTAAAGTGATGGTTACAAAAATAAATAGCTTATTGTATTGTGAAAGATTGTTTAACTTTTAGTTGAATTAAAAATTAATATTGCCTGTTATCTCTCAGTGAGGCAGGTTCTCGGACTTGAAGGTACACATCTCGCGTTATATCTAGAGGTTCGGTTACCGTTACAATTTCAAAAAAATTTCTGACGCGCATGTCTGCGTCAGATAAGGGGGTGTCACCATGATGTACTACTGTAAATTACAAACATTCGTCTCGCCGTCGCCGTGTATATAGAGTGTAATATACTATATTTAAATTAAGTAATAGTACCATATTACTTGTACGGTATTTTGATAGCTCTAATACTTTTATAATCATCAACTATTTTTTATAAAATACTATTAACAGAATTACTAGTGTGTAGCTACCCAGATAATGTTTTTAATTGCCTAGTACTCAACCAATAGGTTGAGATTCGCCTGGCGCTGTCATCCATGAGCAATAAGGCTCACTTTCGCACGCTCTCCTTTGACGTAGGTCAAACTTCTAGATATAACGCAAGATGTATACTTGAGCTAGAGGGACGATTGGGTACGGAGAAAATGACAAGTCAGAAGTTGTTGGACCCTTCAGAAGTTTTGTTACTAACAAACAGAAAATGAAAGAAAAATTATTATTTACAACACATAAATCAAATGTATATTTTTAATCATTTATCAATCGAACAAAGATTATAGGCTTATTTCTAATACATACCAATTCTAGGAACATATAAAGCACAATCAAATTTTGTATCATTATATCCAATGTGTTTTTCCAAATGTTCATTTACTAATTTGTCCTATAAGAACACACAAATTAACTGTTAAATCGCTAAAAGTTCGACTCCTGCCAACTTGTCCACTAGACAATGTTGATTGCAACACTCTTTAAAGACTAAGTTATATTGTTACACAAGACTGGTTATATTGTTAAACAAAAGCGTTCCAAATTTATCACTGACCATTCTTTTAGCAACTTGTGCTACATTTTTTGAAAAATCATATAAATTTTTAAACTTTTAATCGCAGATGATTACTTTTATCCGTAATCTGCTAGGCTAGACTTAGTAATAGCATTTCAACCGAGTTGTTTTTCGTTATTTTGTTAAAAAATGATGAAATATTGTCACGTTTATAGAAGTATTTTTTCACTCATGTGTACGCTTCTGATTGGTCGATCACGTAAAGATAATCACATGACAGCTGGTTCACTTTTAGGCATAGAGGTTTATGTTTACTCCCTTTATGGTATAATTCTTTATTATTATTTTAAGTCTCTTATGTTTTTGTGTTCCACTTCTATTTTATATGTGTGTTGCTTTTATTTATTCTCAAATTACTTTATTAAAAGGTTTGAATTGCTTATTGTTCTCCTGTAATTACATATCCTTCTCATTTAATGTTGAAATCCTTATTTATTTTTGAAGATATATGTTCTCTGGTTTAGTTGAAAACGATACATATTATGTAAATCTCATCTTGTATTTTTATTTTTAAATTGCCAAGATAATTTCTTTGACTTTCAGTAAAAGAGACCTGCAATTCATATAATCTGAAGTTGTGCTAAATCTTACTACAGCTAGGCCTACATATCTATGAATTTTGACTAAAGATTGGCATCATCTATTTTTATACGATTCTCTGACATTACAGGTTAAAAGTTTTCACTCTCAAAGGTAGTCAGTATGCAGCTGTCACAAATCTTTTTAATTGCACCTTCTAAATACATACAACAACTACAATGAATTATTTGCAGTGAAATATTTAATGATGGAATGGTAATATTGTAAATTTAGAATTTGTTGCAATATTCATTAAAAATGCCTACCGTATAACAACAATGTAATCTATTTACAGCATCCAGATAATATCATGCAAATTGTTGTTGAATCTTGTCGACTGCATTCGTAATCGCAGTGAGACTGAAGCGGTACAAGGAAAAGATTCCGTTCGTACTGGGCAAGAACTTCTTATGAGAATGCTGGAAGTCTTTGTCGTGAAGTTCAAGACTATTGCCAAACTTCAATTACCCGTTTTGATTCAGAAAATGTAAGTCTTTGAAAATTTGAATATTGGCTTCTGTTGTCATTACAATGTTAACATACACTGTTTCCAGTTCTCTTGTCATAAAATGCTATATATTTTATAAATTTGGTTTTTTACCATCATACGTATCCTTGTCCTCGTTGGCTTAAACGTAACAGCCATTTCATGACTAAGCGCATTGTCAAACACACTATACAAACCACATTTTAACTGTACGTTTGATGGTAAGAAACCAAAATAATAATTTGAAATATGTTATCCATATCTAAAATGATATTTCATTTAGCTTAATGCCTACAAAGCAAGAACTTTTTATAAGTTTTATTCAAATAACATCAAAATCTTATTTCACACCAATAAAATATTCACTACTACATTGGTTTCTGTGTACCATGCTACTTCTACATCTTTGTTAGTCAGATTAGTAAACAGTAAAACTGTTAAAATATAATTTAACCTTGAAAACCAACCAATGTAATCCTGTCAATTTCATTTTCAAATGATACTTTATAGCAACAACATATTATAATGAAACTAAATGTAGCATACCTACATAAACATATATACATATACCTGGATTTGTCATGCAACTTATCTTGTAGTTTACACTACGCGTTTCGAGAACTGGTTCTCATCTTCAGGTGTTGAAATAACTCACATGTGAGCATGTCAAACAAAAGTAAAAATTATGATTTTTTAATGTACATAAACAATATTTTATTCCAATGTGCAGTGCGATGTTTTATGTTGTGATTTTTGTGTATGTGTGTGTGTTCGTACTTTTTATTTTTGTTTGACGTGCTCACAAGTGAGTTATTTCAACACCTGAAGATGCCTGTTCTCGAAACGCGTAGTGTAAACTACAAAATAAGTTGCATGACGGAAATCCAGGTATATGTATATATAGGTATACTACATTTAGTTTCGTACTATATTGCAATTGGAGACATAAAAAATTAACATATTATAAACACCAGATATTTGGACCCACCTCCAAATTGTATTAAAATATTTTTGACTTTTGATTATTGAAATGTGTGTGGGTTAATATGATTTATAACTATGAATAATTTCCATTTGATATTTTTATTTTTTCTGTGACAACTCTTACAGACAGGTGGAGTTGTCTATTAGGGTTCTGTTTTCTTGTCTTTTTAGTTCTAAAACCATAATAAAGCTTAAAAATGTTTTACAAAATCATAACTTTAATACTAGACTCATAAATATTAACTTAAATTGAATTACTTTCTTATGTTAATAACCTATTTTGGGTGTTTTATTAGCACATTTCACTTAAAAAAACGATAACAATGAGTTATGTTATTTTTAAGCACTACTATTTAGTATGCTTAGGAGGACTCTTAAAGAGTACTTTGGCAATAATTTTTGTAAATAATTTCTGTTGATTACTAAAGATTACTGCTGGGTGAAAACTGATTTTATTTCTTCATTGTAGTACTTAATAAATGTTTCAGTCTTAAGTGACTATTAAAAAGCATTAAGAAATTATATAAATTGTTTTTGTTTATTTAAATAAAGTCTGCATAAAATTAGCTTGTGTTGAGAACAACACTCTAGAAATTTTCTCTATTTATGTTATAGTATTGTTTTAGGCATTGGGATAACTAGTCTAATAAACTGATCAATCGTATCATTTGGAATTCCAGAAAGTTCAATCCTCTTCTAACGTTGGGTATTGACTTAGATTAAAACAGATAGGAGCAGTCAGATTTTGGGGTCAGGAAGACCAATTCTATTCAGCTTAACGGTAGATCAGTTAAAGGCAAACTTTTTATATGCCTATGCATTTATAGACCAAAGGACATTTATCAACTATCATCAAACTGTCATGTTTAATTTAAATGTGTAAATAAATTTCCTATAATTTCTTTATGCTTTTTGAAATACCGTTAGATTCAATACATGCCATCTTGTAGGTAGTGAAAGTGTTTATATACTTCTGATTGTTATAGTTAATTAATTGGCTAAAAATATTGTAACTTAAATTAACACATTTTGATTTCAGTAAGGCACAGCAACAACAAGCTTCACCTACGCCGATAACGCCTGCACCGACATCCAACATGCCACCTCTAGATATTGTCAAAACTGAAGATATAAAACCAATCATTAATCCTGCTACTACTCTCATTGAACCATTAGGTAAAAAGCTATCACCAAAAATGTTGTTTGTACCTATCGCATTAAGCCACTAACTTTTTATAAGAGCTGCTTAGTCTTATTTTGCTTCAAAAATTTGGAAATTACTAATTTTTTCCAAGCAAAAATGCAATTTAAACCATGAACTTTCTTCTCGCTTTCATCGATCCCACGTTAATTGTTTTCTCAGATCTGTCTTATTAAAATGTTGGTCTCGCAGTTATTTTCCCTGAATAGGATCACCTTTTAAACGATATTGTTTAAGAATGCAGGAAAAGAATGACAAAAACAGGTAAGAAACTTTATCGTTTAATGGCACTTCAATAGATCCAAATAGGTAAGATGCCTATAGTACGTTTAGCGAGAGTTTGAAGTAAATCTGTGTGTTCTGTGGTCATTTTGAAGCTTTAAATTTAGACTTAGAATGCGTTTTTATAGTTAAATTTTTAATTTATACACATGTCATTTAATAAAACATTTATTAAGAGGTTTTAATTGTCCGTGTCTTTCCCTGTCATCCGTCATAGGTAGCGATTTACTGCAAACTCTCGCTGAACGTACTATAGTACTTATGTTGTTTATTTGAAGACTTGTCGATAAACGGAATGAAAACTAAGGAATTCACTTACTAAATATCAGATCGGTTTCCCGCTTTTATCATAGGACTAATAAATAACCGGTGTGAATAATATGAATAATAAGATAACGTGTGAAACAGTTCCGTTTTAGAAAAAGAATCTAAACAGCAGAATATTGACAAAATATATGAAAGGAAACCTGTTAATTGATTGTTGTGTAGGTCAAAGTTAGAAGCAGAAGTACGTTTCTTCCATCATTTTTTTATAAAATAGCGGCTGTAAAACGCAGTGGTAAAACTCTATGAAAGAAAATAACATCCGAATACAATTTTAGCTAATTTTAAAATAGAACATCAAAAGACATTTTAAAATGTAATTTAAAATATGGAAGACTGCAAAAGAAAGCAATTTATTAGGCAATTCTTAACTCCTTTGTTATCTTTGCTGTGCCATTTTAGTTTCATAGCAAGTTGTAAAACAATTGTTGTTGACAGTAAATTTGCTGCTGGAACTCATATAAATTCGGAAATTTCTAGGATTTGAGGAGGCATCACTACCATCAAGTTGGCAAATTTGCATCCATACAATTTTTACTCCGAAATAAAAAAAAAAGAAAATTTGTAACAAGGAAATTTTATATCTAGTTGTGATTGCTACATGAAAACATTTATACATTTTCAAAGATTTACAGGGTGTCCACATTCTGGAAAATCAGAGAGAGTCAGGGAATAAAAAAAAATCTTGAAAGTCAGGGAAATCTTTCTCTATGGCAGACTTGTGGGTAACGTTCTACTCTAGTTTGCCATAATCCAAGTTAGATATATCTTCCACAGTGATGGATTTGAGGGGAATTTTGAATTCTCTAATCTGCCTTCACTCAGACTATTGTAGCATTTTTTCTCACAACAATTATACAATTTTTGTTTTGCTCTTGTGTCCTTTTTTAAACTGATTTACTAAATCTTTTTGTATTTTCAGTTTTATTTAGGTTGCTAACTTAAATACATTATAATAGCTAATAAGAAATGTTTGTTTAATAAACTTTGGCTAAACAATAAAGTGTTTCCGGAATTTAGTGGTTGGTTGAACTTGGTTGTTAGTGATGCAAATTTGGTTTATTGTAAAGTGTGTCTGAAATCTTTTAAACAAAGCAATTGTTTCTCATACTAAGGGACCAACCTATGTAAAAATATATGAGAGCAAAGGCTTCCCAACCAGCAATTTCATTTTGACTACTCTATCTCCATTAAATAGTGTGCACTCAACACCTACTGTACATCAACTTCAGCTACATATACAAAAGAATTATTAGTAGTGCCAGGAACCAAGTCAAACATCTTTAAAAAGTTTCAGTGTCAATGAAGATGGCGTTACATCAGCCGAAGCATTATGGGCTCTCCAGGTTGTCACTGGGAAAATGTCTCTCTATGGCCAAGACTAAGACTTCCTATAAATTGAGGGTTATAGAAAAGTTGCAAAATAATGTAAAACAGTGCTCTATGTTGTTGTTTGTCAGAGGACAAATTGGTTTGTGTCTAAGGTTTTGGGATGGAAACCTTCAGAGAGGTTCAACAATAGTGTTTCATAGGTAGGGCAACTGCAGATCACTTGCTAGATAGGTTTATTCAAGGGCTTTCCTTACCTTTAAGAAACATTTTACAAGTCTCAATGCATAAACCGAATGTTAACCTCAGTTTTATGAAAAAAACTCGAGAGCCATTTGGTTGGGAACTTTTTCACATCTCTCTACTGCCTTTTCAAAGATAGTTCAGCTCAACCAGCACCTCTTTCCTTTTTAAGTTCACAGCAGTAAGATGGCTGGAAAATGGTCGCTGTGTAGATCAAACTATCTAAATGATAGAACTATGATCAAAATATTTGATCATGTCAATAAATTTGTAAAGGAATACAAAAACCAGCTACACCTTAGAGAAACTTTGAAAAAATAAATTTTTTAAGACAAATCTAAGTGCTTTCAGAAGCATATTGTCAGATGTTGATCCATTCCTGAGAAGGTTCCAATATCTCATGCCTATGGTCCCATATCTCTTTATTTTCTTTATGGTTTTCTTTTCATTCTCATCCTGCCTGGCTTTTTTATTCTCAAATTTGAAAGTTATTGTTAAAGCTGTATTTTAATATTATTATAATTATTTGTTACCATTAAGTTAATTGTTTTATTAACAAATCTATTTTATCTTGTTCTTATATTATTTTATTAAGTTTTCTAATTACCAATTTCAATTATATTTTCTAAATCTAATTTTAATTCACACTATAAATATGAGTTAATTTCTTGTCATTGAATGGAATTTATTACTAATATAAAAATTAATAAATTCTCATTTTTGTATCTGTTTCATGTCATGCTACTAGTTTTGTGAAAATACTCTTTATTTACATTACCTAAATTTTCCTGTAGTCATTATGGAAATATTATTTTTGAAATGTTATCAAAGAAAGTATTAATCATTTTTAGTAAATAAATAGTAAAAAAAGGGAAGAAAAACGAAAGTGGAGAGTGATTAGGCCAGCTACGGGGAAGGTGGAGGCTGGAGTTTCTTTTTCTTCTTTGTAAAAATAATACTTAAAAAATTAACATACTATGCATTCTAGTTAGTCAGGGAAATTTTGGTAAGCAAGTCATGGAAAGTCTGGGAAAATTAAAACAGATTTTCTGTGGACACCCTGATGTAGAAATTAATGAAATAAATACATTAGTTACTTTATATCATAGTTTAAAAATCCAATTAGACTACCAGTTTGGACGGACTATAATTTCCTTCAGATCCAAGACATTGTTCTACTTCTATCCCCTATGGATGTCATCAAGAAAAGAAGTTCCTGAACAAGTTCAAACATTCTTGGCATGTCTACGCAGAATGGAAATGAAGCAACGTCTTGGATCTGAAGATGTCAACAATCTGCCGGAAACGTTAATTACATAATTGGTTTTATAAATAATCTATAATGTTTTATTTGCTCAGCTGTTCAAAAGAGAGAGGAAGAAAGAGACAGTGGAAAATCAAAATTCGGCTTCCCCGCATCTCAAGCTACTAGCTATACAGTTACTGATTGTAGAAGTCTTGTTAAAACATTAGTGTGTGGTGTGAAAACTATTACATGGAGGTGTGCATCATTCAAGGTAAAACATTTGGTTATTGTTCAATATTAAACTTATAACAGTCCCAATTTTTGTGTCAGATTTTCTAAATATTTGTGGGATCTGATATAGTCTGATGTCAAAACATTTCAAATAATACATAATTACTGTTTATTTTGTAAACCAGTATTTATCTTATTCAAATTTTGAATTGTACAATCTGTCATAATCCAACCCTTCGATATCTGATCCCTCTAATAACCGGTGATAATAATAGTGATTCATAATGTAATAGTACACATCAATCAAGAAGATATTTTGATTGTTGGGCACTGTAGTCTGTATAATTCAGGTTGACTGATGGACCTGGGACAATCTGAGGCTACTCTTATAATCCTTCGTCACTTCCGTTAGTGCTGCAGCTGTCTAGGTAAGTCACTACTGGCTGTGTTCGTACGAGGTTATACTTTTTTTAGCAAACCATAATTTGACATTTTTAAATACATTTTTGGAATCTTCTAAAAAGGTTATGAAAAATGATACCAAACTCGACCTTTGTATCACATTTAATATGGTAATGGCACTTTGATTTAAATTATGTGGCAAAATCAGTGAACAAAAATAAATTTCACATTAGCCTTAAAGTTAAATTTTAAAATCTAACATTGTCGAATTTGATATAATTTTGCATGATTTTTTAGTAGATTCCAGATATATGTTTAAAAATGTCAAATTTGATTTGCTCAAAAACGTTTATCCTCGTAGGAACACAGCCAATAGGTGACTCATTCCAGGCAGCGAGGGATTGTAAGGGCGGCCTCAGGTAGTCCCGGGTCCATTAGCCAACCTGAAGTCTACAGACTATAATTAAGTTGGACTGTAGCACGTGTTCACATATCACCTTGGATTCATCCGCTATTGCTTGTTTATGCGTTCTATGTATGGCTTGTATCATTGTTATTGCGAGACTAAAGCTAAATTAGTAATGTAGTTTATGTTATGTGTTACATACACACACAGTATCGTATTAAATTAACTACGGTATAAACATAGCAGGAAAAAATAATTTTAAGAATGGAACAGAAGTTTTGTGCGATTAAGAAACTCAAGTAAAATAAATAGAGCGGAAATGGTACCATGAGTAATTAGAAATACATTACAAAAAGTGGTGTTTAGCCCAAGTCACAGTTTTTTTTTTTTTATTTACAGTACATAGTAAAAAAGTGGATATTAACAAAAAAATTAAAACAAACATTTTACAAGCGATTCAAATGTGGGAAGTACATATTACTAGCAGAAATAATCATATTAGAGTTAACTTTTAGCTATGTACTGATCTGACATATGATTTATGGCTGTGTTTGATATCCAGCTTATTCATTACCCGTACATACAACTTACAATATGACAGGATGTGTTGTATTTGGCAGTTACATTTACTGCTTCCAAGTGTAGTAGTTCTAGGACCTAGAAAACCTTTGTTATTAGGTGAAGTGAATAAAACCTAGCACTTACTTAAATTCCAAATTTCCTAAGTACCGTAAGTGCTAGGTTGCGAGTGAATAATCATATCTAGTATTTACTAGGGGTAGAAAGTGCTAGCGTTTCCGGACAGCCTAGAAAGTGCTTGAAAATTGATGTGAATAAAAAAATTTCACTACTCCTTTCTCTAGAATGTTCTAGATGAATTCCAAGTATGGTCAGAGGCGTGCTAGGCTCCGCCTAGTAAGTGCTAGCAGAAACAACCATGCGTTGTCAGAGACATGGCTGAGTTTATGCCTATTCGTAAGCGTGAAATACATCGTGTTCGACGTGCAATTGAAGAACATGGGTGTAAACAACTTCTACAATTCGAAAGTCGTAGTGTAGATTTCTTAGCGGCTGAGTTTCTCAATGAAAAAGGCTCACGTGTTGGTGCTATTTCTAGAAGACAGGAGATGGAAATATTTCTGCGATTTGTTGCTGATTCGGGATTTCAGTCTGGCGCGGCTCAAGACTTGGGTATTCATAACTGTTATTATTTAGGGTAGTTTATTTTACAAATGTTGATACAATTTCTATTATACAAACATTAGTAAGAAAATTATACATTGACAGAATGAAACTACAAGGTAAAATACGTTCTTATGTCATCAACTCCTAGTTCGGCCTATGTCGTCTTATCCATGTGAATATTTTTCATACACTCCAACATCAATTTCTCTTGTTTTAATTTGATTTGGTTGAGTTTAAACTGTTGCAACAAAACAACTCTTTGTATAGTATCGTTACTTGAAGGCTCTGCTATGTGTTCTTCCATAAATTGATCAGGTTCTGTACTTGACTGTGAAACACTTTTGTCACTTGTCACAACTGATAAATGTCCTGGAATCTTGGTGAAAAACTGGGTTAGTATCCGCAATTAATTCCAAAAAATCATTATCCCATTGATGTAACTTGATATGCTTATTCCCTGTAGCTTTTGTGTCTTTTTTTTTGTTTTCACACCAGCTTTTATGTTGTTCAATGCCTTAACTAACTGGGCCACTGTAACAAATTTGCCCACAGCAGCACAGTACTGAGAGCACAATTAATTCATCCCAAGCCTCCTTTTTTGCTTTCTTCATACCAGGAGTTTTAGATTTCTCAAGTATTACCATAAAATCTGCAAGAAGCTTAGTGAAGAGATTCCGATCTATCACTTTTCCATCTTTTGTTTCTTATTCTGAAGATTATGACACTTTCTAGCATAACTATTCAACTAACTATTGATGTGATGGATGACTGGGTTGTGTCCGGTTAACGGTCGGTGGGGTGGGAGGAGGAGTAGTGGGAGGGGAGACAAGTCTGAATAGGAGCGGTTGAGGCTAGCTCTTGCTAACCACTTACTAGGCCCTAGTATTTACTAGCACCTAGCACTTTCTAAGACGACCGGATTTCTGACAGTTTTTTCTCCGTTTCTTTATTCACACCGTATTTACAAACTACTAACTAGGCTTAGCATATTCTAGGTAGCAAATACTAGGTTTTATTCACTTCACCCATTGTGTTTAAATAATGTGTTGTTTTACAGGATTTTTGTTGTACATTTTATTATTGCTTTGTTATTGGAAAAACTCTGTAATTTGAAGTTTGTTAATCAAAAGTTCGACTGTATTAACAAATAAAATTTGTCGTCATTTATATTCTAGTTATGAAATTAAAACAAAAGTAATGAAATTTAATGTTGTAGAGAATGAATGAGTTAAAGTTTGAGAAAAGAACTCTGTTGCTATTTTTACTATGCTTTTAGAGCAGCAGCAATAACTTGGAGGCGGGGACTGGAGGAAAACTGTTTACGCCAAAAGAGACAGAAGTGTTCATACGCCTTGTAAAGTGGGCGATGCAAGCTTTAGATATATATACACTGAGTGTCACACCTGTTGGGGGTGTGTTGCAACCTCCAGGGCAGAGAATGCAACCTCAACAGAATGTCCGGACTAAGGAAGAAAAAGAAGTTCTAGAACACTTTTCCGGTCTTGTAAGAACCTTTTATTCTATTATTTACATAATTTTAAATATTTTACTGTATTTGTTATATTTTTTTTTTTTTTTGGTTTAACATCCTGCTGTTTTGCACTTAAGGCTAATGAAGACGGGACCTACAGTTTTACGCGGAATCCGAACCACTGTATTTGTTATACTAAGACATGTCTAAAGAAAATACAATTTGTTCTTGTTAATTTTGCTTTCAACATTTAGTAAATTAGTTAGGAGTGTTCAAGGTATCGAGGTAGTAATAAGAAATAACTCAATATTGTCTCGATCTCGTTTTCAAGAAATTAATTTCTTGGTTGTACTTTTCTCGATTCAGCCATAAATTTCTCCGTACGTTTTTAAAATTGCGAGTTTTATTTATATCCTTTTTATAAAACTTAAAATATTACGTTAGAATGAAAAGAAGATAAGGTATAACAGAAGTTTTCCAATCAACTCAACAGGGAAGTGGTTAGGATATCGCAATGTCTTACTTATTTAAATTACCTTGACATTGAAGAGAAATAACTTAGCATAGTAGAGATTAAGTTTTATATAACCTTGGGTTTTTAGTAGTATAAATAATGACAGTTAATTACTTAACTAAAAATAAATATAATTATTTCAAAATTAATATTTTGCATATGTAGTAAAGGATTATTAATCAATAGTCAACTGTTAAAGTTCATATCTATGAGATACATTATATTTGTAATGTCTTTCGTAAACTTAGTAGCAATAGCAAATCGAAAAAAAGATCAACTTAATAATTAACTTATCCCCATATACATTAAATTCCTTTCAGTGTCTAAAAAGGTTTATGATATTCTCCCTCTCAACTTGAGATTAAAATTTTGTTTCATTCTTGTTCCATAAATGCTATTCTTGTTATTTTCTCGATCTCGATAAATTGTATTTAATAAATTCTCGTTTCACGCTAGTTCCTAATCCTGAGCTCTCGTTTTTTCTCGATTTCGATAATCTGTATTAAACAACATCCCTTTCTCATCTCGAATTCAAAAAGTCAATCTTGCACACCCCTAAAATTAGTTCTTAAAACTTTCTGATGATCTGCTGAATTCATTGACATGGGTATGAATTTTACATACCTACCAAATGATCCTATCCTCTAACTAAGCATCTATTTCTGGGTAAATCCTCTAAATGCTTTATTTAATTTTAGTACAGTTTTCACGTTATTTATTTGCCAGTTGGGTTACATAAAATACCAGTTATGAATTAATACAATTTATTGAAAAAGGCTAAGCTAAATGCCTGATACTTATGTTTATTTAATTTTAAAATCTTGGCAAACAAATTGAACAACATTTAATTTTAAGTTCGTTTTATTGTTTATTGCTATTAGAGATTCAGGTAGCCTATTAAATAGAACAATTCTAGCTGGTCAGAATGTTTTCTATAAAGGTTCAACTATGCTGTTCCCATTTTAAAAGTTTGGTTCTCAGTTTGTTCTAAAGGTACCGTTCTTAGCCGGAAATTGCTTTAATTTAAATATTACCTTACTTAATTTATTGTTCATTAACTTTCTTTTGTAAGTAGTAATGTGATTGTTTGAAGGCAATGTTTTGTCATAATTGTATCCATTAATAGTTTCCATTAAAAGTAATGCTTCTGTTTCAGTTTTCTGTGATGGATCAACACACGTTTCGTGAAATATTTTCAACGACAATTGAGTACATGGTGGAACGAATCGCGCATAATTTTGCTCTTCAGATTGTTGGAAACTCATTTCTCTCTAATTGCGGCCTTTCGCCTATTTTTGCGACCGTGCTTGTTGAATATTTATTGGGAAGGATGGAAGAAATGGGCAATGGGAATGCAGAGAGAAGCAATCTGTACTTAAAACTATTTAAACTCGTATTTGGAAGTGTATCTCTATTTGCTGCAGAGAATGAACACATGTTGCGTCCACATTTACATCAAATTGTCAACAGGTGAGCAAATTTCTAATTATTTAAAACCCTTTTTTCTCTTTTTGTTTGTATTTTTGGTAAAGTTGTAATTCCCATTTTTATAATTAATAATTTTTTAAGCAACAACTTTTTTATGTTTAGTATAACAATAATTTATAACAACAATATTTTGACTGTAAGAAACTGTTTCGGCTAAAAAAATTATGTAAATGCCATGTATTTGCTTTGATTATGACAATAACATGCCTATTTCAAAGCCCACTAAAGAATACCGTTGAGGGACGGGCTTGTGTACACCGAGACCTTGAACGCTCCAATCGCCGTAGTGCGACGTTGTCACGTTCTTCCCACGCTTCTAACTGACTGCGGCTGACTCAACGCATTTATAATTCTTTAAACTGTGCGATCAAGCCTCGAGCGGTAAATACCAGGAATGTTCGAGGCTAGTAGATATGGCAACGCTGCGCGCCCATCCTATTGGCCACCTCACAACGGTATTCTTCAGTGGGCTTTGATATAACCATGGTCCATCCAATTCCTGTGTTTGTTCCTTTAGTATACACAGTGCTCATAAAGTCCCTTTATTATTTTGTTACTGAGAATAAGTTAACAAAACTTTGTGTTGCATAACAGGACAAATTTGTTGACATATCTGAACCTCTATGATTTTGGGAGCTTGAGGGGGGTTAACAATTTCAAATGTAAAGGTACCATGTAATACAAGTAAAAATTATTATATTTACCTTCGTATTTCCGCCGTGTGACTTCCTTTATATATTATGGCAACGCGTTTCGGAATCTATGTTCCATCGTCTGGCTTCTCTGAAGATCAGGTCGTCATATACTACATTAAAAACACTTCACAAACACAAACACACATGTCATTTAACAAAAACATATATTGATGCGAGGAATCGGTGCGCACCGTTGGAAGGTTGACCAACTCCTTTGGTCAATATTTCCGTCACGCGACGGAAATACGAAGGTAAATATAATAATTTTTACTTTAAGTAGTGACTTGGATACTGATACACAATGTTCATGTAATATAGGTACCACGTAATGTAATATATACCATTAAAAAATTTATTAAAATAGAGACAGAATGGCACAAACTAGAGCTTAGTATCTTGCTTCGTTTCAAAGTAAAATACAATCAAAGTTCTGGAAAATGATATTAATTATTGTCAACCCCTTTATTCATATTCAGTTATAAATATTTCTTTATACCCCAAAGTTATAGAGCTTAAATTCTATTACAACAAATAAATGTTATGTTTACTTACAGATCAATGGAACTTGCTATGACTGCAAAAGAACCTTACAACTATTTTTTACTTCTGAGAGCTTTATTCCGTTCTATAGGAGGAGGGAACCATGACTTGCTATATCAAGAATTTCTGCCTCTATTAGCAAATTTATTACAAGGTAAAGATTACTTTAGGTATTGGTACAACAAATACTTTTTATTTACTAAAACAAATATTTACTAAAAAAGTTTTGATTAAAAAATCAGCCATTTAAATTATGTTAACACCAAGATTTTGTAGTTATTCTATTTACAGTAAGTTGAATGCTTAGTGAAGTAATAACTTAATTGCTCTCGGTAAATTTTTTTTGGAAGTTTAATTAAGTTTTTAATCTATTCTGCAGAAGCCTAGGTTGTTTTTGAAATTATATTTTTTGACTAAATTAATTAGAAAAAATCTGGAAATTGGTTGACCGTGCAGGCCAACCCTAAAACTTTGTAACGGAAGGTTACAAAAAAAAAAAAAATATAGCTGCTTTTGATTATCAGCCCCACGTTGGGAAAGCCATTTTGCAACGGAAGGTTACAAAAATAAAAAAAAAATATGTTTTAAATCAAAATAAAAATGCTATATGTGGATTATCTAATAACCATTAATCTCTTCAACACCTCCTTTACCTATTTACCTTAAAAACAAAAATCGTCGCTCATGTACTACTTAAAAACTGCTTATGCACCTCCTAGGCCTATTGCCTCACCTCAATAATAAATCATCGCCCACCTTAACTCTTCATACATCTCTCTTCCAACTCCAACGTAGAACAATATTATATATTTCACCTTACCTCAATTCACCTTACTATGACTCACCTTAAATATCACCTTCACTTGACTCCCATAATCTCAACAATAAAAAAAATATTAATCATGATAATTTGCGATAATCCACATATAACCTCACTTATGCTCTGTTTGCATATATTTGCTTATAATTACTAATCACTGAAAGATACTTGTTAATTAACTCTATTTTCTTAGGGGTGGGAACTTGGCTAATTAAAGTAGTGGCAAAATGGACACACGTGGCTATATAAAGAAATTCAAGGCATTGCGGCAAGACAACAATTATTTACTCAAACATGATAAAAAAATTGATATTTACAACAATTAAGAAACATAAACATAGTGGTACATATATATACAAACAACTCAAGAAATTATCTACAATTATACAAAGTTTTGTGAACCATATCTTAAGTGATGACGCAATAAAAGTTAAAAGAAGTTAGGTCTTTAAAAAAATAAAAAATTCTACATTTGCAGACTAAAGAAATGTCTTATGGCCATTATTACTTACAGTTTCATTTATTATATTCGTCGCACTGTCCGTTACCTAGGATTTTTTTTTCGTCGATTACACAATTCACCTCTGAAGCCTACCTTACACAATCCCGCCAAAGCACATGGAAAAAGTTATATGTTGAAAAATACTTAATCCATTTGATCAACTCGATTTTTGATAACTACAACAACTCAAAGACACATTTGCTTTATTTTGTGACAAAACTCGTCACCCTGTTATAAGAAAAACTACATTTTCTTGCACTTTTATTCGTCGACTTTGTGCAACTCGCACCAGCTATATCGCCATCTTGATGGAAGAATGTGCTTCTTATTACGTTCCGATTCGTCCCAAGGAAGAACCAGTACGATCCACAACGTTCTGTATCCTGTGACATCTGTGCTCTTTCACATTGCATCCATGATCACTGATTACGTCATCATTTCAAGATCTCGATTCATATTAATTGTGTGATGTATTGTTGTTATATTCTTTTTTTTTTTTATTTATCTATTTATCGAACTGTTTATAGTCCTAAACACCGCTTCATTGTTCGCTTATGACGCACTACTCGTTGAAATAAAGTTTTTATACAATTCTCACATTTTACATACGATCATATATTAATATATTTTTTTTAAGTCTGCTTTTGTATTTTCCGTTTTTTTACAGTCTGCTTTTACGTTTTATATTTGTTTACTTAAGAAAAATGATTCTACTGTAATTATTTTGCGTCATTAAGAAATGTATTTATATGAAAAAATTAAATGATTAATATTATTTATATATTGCGTCATTATTTTTCTTTAGACCAAATCTCTGTTCCATTAGTCACTATAGGAAACAGCTGATTCATATCTTATTTTATTAATTTCTCTGTGACATGGACACAAGTGTCACAACTTCCCGCTTAGTTTGAATTTTAAACGCTTAAAAATGAGTTTATTTGTTAAAATACCAAAAAACGAAAATTTGAGAATTTTTAAACAACAATAACTTTTGAATGCGTCGTTCGATTTTCATTTTTAAAAAAGCATTCTACGCAGTTTTTAAAGCACAAAAAGAAAATGTACAGGTTTATATTGATTGGTTGAGAAATCTGGAAGATATGTTAAAAAAATACCAAAAAATACCAAAAAACGAAAATTTGTGAATTTTTAAACAACGATAACTTTTGAATGTGTTTTCCGAGTTTCATTTTCAAAAAAGCAGTCGACGCAGTTTTTTAAGCACAAAAAATATATACATGGTTTTATTATGTTTTTTTCGCACGCTTTAAAGTTATTTTTAAAAAACATAAAAATTCCAAAAAAATTTTAGGTTATTTTTTAAAATTTCTTCGGATTGGCTCGATGGATTAACTCTCAAATCTAATCAGATCTAAGTTTTGATGCACCCTTTCGAATGACATGTCGTAGAATTCAATCGGTTGATTCGTTTTTGAGAAACTGTACGACAAAAATTTATTTACACACATACATCCACACACACACACACGGTCGGACATCTCGGCGGGAATAGTCAGAATGGCTTCCTGGGACCTCAAAACGTGGGGATTTAATGAAAACTCGACTTTCGAAAATCGGACCGAAATCAATAACTTCCCTTTATTGGTAGCGGTAAAATACCAATTTATTGAAAGATTGAATCCGATATTTTTTAAAGCCTCAGATGTTGGATCAGAACATGCATTCAGTCTTTATACACAACATTGAATAGTAAGGTATAAAACAATGCTTTCAATTTAGCACACATTAATTATATTCCTTTGGTTTTTTAAAAACTTGGATATAATAGAAATGCTGGAATTTAATAATAAATAAAATTTATGTTACATTTTTTGACAAGAAGTAATAAACATTTCTTAAATTTATACCTATATCATAGAAATAAACTTTGAGCTTGACGAATGAGGAGGAATTATTTTTAAAATAATAATAACAATACACTAATTCTCACACACATACGTTTAATGATCAAACGCGTTTCAACGACCAAGTCGTCATCTTCAATGATACATGAGCTACAACTAAAAACTCATAACTTTAGTATACAAATTGTAAAATGTAAAAATATCATGTATTAAACGACAGTGGCCAAAGTTCACGGAAGAAACTGATGTATTCTAAATTTAAGACAAAATTTCTTATATATTGTAATTCAAATCCCTAAAGCAAAAGAAAACAATTGATATGCAGTATTCTAAATTGAAGACAAAATTTCCTATATATTGGAATTCAAATCGCTACAGCAAAAGACAACAATTGATTAAAAATTGACCTAATTCTAGGAAGTATAATGTTTTTAAAACAAAATTTTAATTACAATAAAAAAAGATAACATAAATAAAACTTATCTGAATATAATTTGAACTCTTTTAATGACATAACATTAAATCTTATTAACAATTGTGAAGTCTGCTGAAGAAAAACGTTACCTAACCTTACAATTTGTGTTAAATAAATTAAATAGTTAGTTTATAAATTAAAAACAACTGTAATAGAAAACACTTAGCAAATTGCTATAGGAAAGATGAGCTATTATTCTGGTGATTCTTCTGGTGAGACCTAGGGTCGGGATTGGTCAGTGAGCACCGATCATTGTAACCAGAACAAGTTTTGGAAATATGCTTAACTCACGCCGGCTGTGTGATTAAATTATTTTTTTCTGGTATCCGTTTGACGCACAGGTTGTATATCAACTAACAAAAGTGATAAAACCTATCTCGGAAAGCGATGCGAACAAAATGCACAACCCAAACTGAGTGCAGATTTATTGTGATCGGATCTGTTTCAAAAATGATGCCTACAAATATTAGTCTTAAAAAATATCAGTAAAAATACATTAGTTTGAATCTATAACTCCAGAAACAAAATAAAATGTTTCGCCAAACTATAAATTGAAATTATAAAAGAACGTTCTAATGGCTTTTGAATTAATGTTTTAAATGAATTTTTTGCATGAGGTTTTGGACATTTGTTCTTGTCAATTTTTTATTTATTACCTCATAACGGAAGAGTTGTGTTCTCAAAAAACTGCTTCACGTATAATATATAAGGATCTCATTTAGATCGTGTACAATTTTTAATATTCATTCTGTAATCATTGAAATATAACATCAAAAGTGATAAGTATTTAGTAATAACGTACATACAATTACTGTTGCATAGGTCTCAATAGCTTACAATCTGGACTACATAAACAACACATGAAGGATCTGTTTGTAGAACTGTGCTTGACTGTGCCTGTTCGTCTGAGCTCTTTATTACCTTACCTGCCCATGCTTATGGATCCTTTGGTATCTGCCCTCAATGGTTCACACACTTTAATCAGTCAGGTAATTCATTTTATTTGGCTTTAATACTTTTTAATTTGTTCTTAAATACCAAACAAGAGGGGAGCAGAGTAGCGCAGTGGTTAACACTGTAGCGCAGGTTGGAGTCGAGCGTCTTTGCTCCTCTGTCTTCATTAGTCCAACTTGCCAAAAGTAAAGACAATATACAAATAAACCAGGGCTGTGCAAATAGTTCGAAAATATATTCGAATCCGAATCCATCTCGAGATTCGATTCGGATTCGATAGTCAAATCCGCCATGCAAAAATATTCGGATTCGTATTCGAAAACAAATCCGCTAATCCAGATTCGGTTTGAAAAATCGAGCAGTGACTGAAAAGATTCGAACATTTTTCAAGGATAAAACAGTACGAATGAGAAAAAAGTTGTTAACGGTTTTGAACAGAGTATGTTAGGCTGCTGTGAATTAAATGTGCTATAAGTGTTGCAGTTTGATTTTTTGATTACCTGATTTAATTAGCCTATTAAATTTATATTATGTTATTCACTTAATAATAATTATTAACTAAATTATGGTACCAGTTAGTAGGTGGTTTGTATTTGATTGTGTTAAATTCCCAATAAAAAGAAGTTGGACTTGGATTCAATGGAAGTTTTAAATATAATTTAATTTGAAAATAAGCTGCACATAGTCCAATAAATAATAATTTTTATAAATACCTTGAGGTCTTTTCTAATATAACATTCGGTATCAATTTGACAAACTTTGGTGGATTCAGATTCGATTTGAATTCGTAGACTTGAGATTCGGATTCGTAGAATTGAGATTCGGAATCGATTCGGATTCGTAATTAGCCTAAAAATATTATTCGGATTCGATTCGGATTTGAAATGACTGAAAAAATATTATTCGGATTCGGATTCGATGTAGAATTTCTGGATTCGCACAGCCCTGAAATAAACAATCAATAGATGTTTGACATTTTATGTAATAACCACTGTATTGAATCAGTTAAGTTTATAAATTTAAACTGTTATTACAATTACAGTAAAACTCTGGCTATCCGAACTAAAGAGGGTAAACAATTTTTCCGGTTAAGCCATAAACATCTAATACTACAGTATGTATTCTTGAAATGTCAAACGAAATCAAAAATCTCTTTGTAGGTTACACTTATGTTCTTTTTTGACGTTGAAATTACATTTTTATGATTACAGTATTTCAGTATAGAGTATACTGTACTTAAATAGTTTGTATGATTTACTAATTAAATAAACTCAGTCACTTTTGTTTCCCTCAAAACGTTTTCGAACAATTATGTTCCACCATCTTTTCATTAGAAGGACGTCAGCCGGGATTCAATCACTACAATGTTTAATGAATCTTACGGCAACTTAAAATAACAACAACACTGTGTTATACTATACTCAGTATGTTTTTGAAAGATATCAAATTCTTAATTCAGATTTACCTAGTGCTCGTAAACCATCGTCAGCTGTCACTCTGTCGTCCACGGCTTCTACTTTGGGCTCTTCGATCGCGTCTGCATTTGACTGCAACACTGTTTTTACACTTTCTTGGCCTGCGATTTCTTGAAAATCAAACATGACAACCCATTCCTCCCTCTCCCCTTACCCCTCCCCTTTAGCCACTTGACCCTTTAAGTGTTAATTTTGTATTTGCGATTTTCGGAGGCGTTTCGGATAATTCGGGTTTCGGTTGACCCGAGTTCGGTTAACCAGTAATTACTGTAATTAAAATATTATATACCTACTATAAAATACATAGTATTTCAAAAGAAATAATTATTCTTATTGTTCTTTGATCAAAAATAATTGTTCTATGATCATATGAACAAAATCCACTGAATTTGAAAACTGAAACTCTGGCCTTTAATTAAAATAAACTTTTAATAATAGCAATTACGTCCAGTAATTCATAAAAGTGTTTCACATGCTGCGTTGTAAATTTTTACAAAGTAAAAAAATAGTCTTTGCTATTAAAAGACTATACTAGCTTGGATTTTAAACAATTTCTAGTTCTGGAATAATTTGTTTAAATATTTTAATGGCATTATAGAGTTTAAATAAGGATCAAAAGTAAATGTAAACAAATAATACTTTGAAAAAATAAGAGCTGAAATTATGTAAGTAAAGCCTAAATGATGTAAAATCTTAAAATTCAAACCTAATGCAATTGTAATCATTTTAATGAGAAACAAGTTTTGAGATATTTAAATTTATTAAAACAACCACTATTGATATCTAAGTGTATTAATATGAACAACTAGATTAACTAAACTTACCTGTAAAATACATAAACAAACATTGTAAGTTAACCTATGGCTCATACTGAAATTAGGCTTTAGTATAATAGGGAACGGCAAAAAATAGCTGACAGTTTTGAAATAAAGAAAACTTCAATATTTATAAAAATGTCTGCATGTTTATTATTTATTACACATTACAAAAGATCCCAATTAATAAAATACATAGTGAAAAACATAAATGTTACCTTTTATTATTTAAAGACAACATTTAAGTGGCGTCCATTCCCCACCATACATTCTCTTAGTCCTGCAGCAAAGCTGTCGAACACTTTTTCTAATATCTCATTTTCATATGTAGGCAATCACTTGTCTTATAGCTTCTTTCAAGTCTTCTAGTGTTCAGGGTTTGTTTGTGTGCTATTTTGATTTGAGGTAGCCCCAAAGGAAAAAGTCACAAACACAGTTCAGAGGAACATGTGGGCCAAGCAATGTTACCATTGGGAGAGATGACACGGCCATACAGCATTTGCTTTGTGGGCAGTTGCTCCGTCTTGTTGAAACCAAATCTTTTTCATAGCTACATGTTTTCTTTTCAGGAATCAAGAGACTCTCCAACATTCTCAGGTAATGCTCTTAATATACTGCAACTGTTCGCCCTCCTTCCTCAAAAAAATATGGCTCAATGTCACATTTCTTGGTTACCCACACCACACTGTAACTTGGCACTATGCAGAGGGCGTTCGTGCAACTCTTGTGGCTTTCAGTCGTCCAATAGCGAAAATTGTATTTATTCACACACCCATTAAGATGATAATGAGCCTCATCACTCATTAGAAGAATTTGGTCATCATCCATCCTATCAAACATCCGCTCTGAAACTGTCTGGCGATTAGCGTAATCATGAGGACAACTGCAATTTTATATGGATGAAAGTGTAGATCTTAGTGCAGTATTCGTCTCACTGCGATCGACATTTAAAGAGCAGCAGCTTGTCATCACGCTGGTCGAAACGGGCTAGTTAGCAGAGCTTGTCTCGCTCAATTAACATTGTCCGGTGTTCTGACTGACCTTGGACGCCCTGTTTTTAAGGTTGAACCAGGAAATCTGAAGTTATTCACCGATAGCTTGATTGTGTTACGGTATGGAATGTTTCCATTTAAAACCCACATGAAAATGCTTGCGAAACTAACATTGTGTCGCAACAACAGAATCACCACTTTTAAAATACGTCTTAACGACAAACGCACGGTGTACACTGGACTACTGCTCCATGCCGACTGAAATGGCATCGAGTAGGCTTGCGCATGCGCCACTCCCCTTCATACGACTGCCCGATTGTATAGGAACGAAAACCGTCAGGTATTTTTTGCCATTCCCTGTACTATCGAAATATTATTAAAACACACTTATGAAAGTATTGTAATTAATTATAATATAGTAAAATAAAAGAAGCATGTATATTTCTTAAATCAACTATGATTGTAAAGAGTGATAAGTGAATTTCAAGTAAATATGTGAGATAGATTGTAGTCAGTATAGAAGCTACGTGCAAACTTCAGATGTTGATTATGTTAGCGGCAGTTATAATTCTTTTATAATACGACTGCGGACAATTTCTACGACCGACATTTGATTCAGTGAAGTTAAAATTAGTTATAAAATGTAATTTTGGACTGTATATAGAACTGTCTAGTTATTTTATAAAACAACAATATTTTATCTGTATCTGTAGTAAAGGTAACCAGATAAGGCTAAATATATATATAGTAGGCAGTGCCCATTGAATCCCTAGAGATAATATAGACTTTTTTTTTTATTATAAAATTAGTATTTATATATATAGAGAGAGAGTGAGAAAGATAAAGATATTTCACTAAATACATAAATTTAAATTGCCTGATATTTATGTTGATTTTCTTTGGAAAATTTTTAGTTAATAAACAATTTTCTTATTTGGTTTTGTATTGGTAATGTATTTTATTTTAATTATTTGATGTTTATTCCTTATCATCAGGGTTTGAGAACATTGGAGTTATGCGTGGATAATTTACAACCAGACTTTCTATATGAGCACATACAGCCAGTACGAGCTGATCTCATGCAAGCTCTCTGGCGATCCTTGAGGAATCCTACAGATCAAGTAGCACATGTTGCTTTCAGGTATTGAAATAACATAACGTTAAAAGTATACCTTAACATCCAGACAAAACTACTTAAAAATTTGACTCATGGATTCAAGCAACATCTTGTATTTTGTCTTCCTTAAGTTTAAATGGCTTTAGTGAACCCTTTTTAACCAAAACTATTTCATAACACAATATTTCGTATAATCACTAAATGCTACACTATTCTATACTTAAAAGAGTAGACACAAAATATGGAGTTGAAAGAAAGGTAATACACAACATTAAAATAGATTTTGAATTTTACATATATTTACATACAATAATATACAAAAGTAAATGTATTTAGTACATATATTTTAATTTGAAATGGTTTAAAAGTTTTTTCTTAATAATTTTTCTTACTTTTAAACGCAGTTATGTCAATTAGTTATCATATTAGTTGTTTATGCTTAGATTTCATTTTGAATTGAATAAACCTGAAAACTTAAGCTGTTTGCTAAAGGTTTAATTTGAATTTTTTACAGAGTTTTGGGAAAGTTTGGTGGGGGAAATCGCAAAATGATGATCGAGCCTCAGAGATTAGATTACAGTGTAAGAGATGGACCTGGACCTGCGATTGTTACTCATTTTCCTGAACATACTAAACCTATAGATCTTCCAGTTGAGAAAGTAAGTGCTCTTTTTTTGGGTCATGAATTGTTTCTGTAAATTATTTAATTTGAATAATTAGGTGGTAATGAACCTGTAGAGGTACTTGCAAATTAAACCTTTGCCGCCAAGGACCGATCTAATCGGCTTATAAAAATTGTCTGAATATCTCCATGAGTCGATAACATCAGCCGATGTGATCGGCTCCTGCAGATTTGTCTGAACTGCACCACAGCCAATATAATCATTTTAGTATTTAGTTTATTTCGTCACTTTTATTTTGCTAAACCTGTATTTTTTATATACTTATAAAGATAATAGGAACTGATCTTTCATATTATAACAACACATTCGTTAATATTTTTTTTATATATATATTTTATGGCTTTCCAAAATAAATAAATCTACTTCGCTGTTCTCAAATTAAATTAAAACCATTTTAGTTTTTGAAACTCGTAGGAGGTCAATGTCAAACATGGACAAGTCTACTTGAAAACTTTTACAGGATAGCAAAAATCTGTATCTCAACAATTATTGGGAAATCTGAGCAGATTTTTTTAGGCTAACTTAGTTTTATTATTAGACTAGTACCTATATGTTTTAACTGTTTAAAATTTGTTACACTGTTCAATGTATATTTAAACCATAATTTTGAAATAAAAAGTGGACTTTTCCATCTTTGAAACCAAAGTGATTACTTGGCCGTTTTTGAAATGAAGAGTAGCCATTTTTTTTAAATGCTGTCTGTTTTTGAAAACTGATACAATGGCAACTTAGTTTAAAAAATGTAAAATGCTTTTTTTGTAAGTACCTGAATATATGTATTTAAATTACTGAAACATAAAAGTATTCCATAAAAATGAAGACAATTTTGCGCTTATAAACATATTAACCTTTATTGTTTGTAATTAAAATAAAGTCTCAAGAAAATTAGTAACATTACAAAAATCTACTACAAAACTGAAAACTAGTTAAGTTACAACAACTGGTGATAGGCAACTTTATTTTGTACACAAAATTGAAACTAAAAATTAAATAATAAGAATGTAGACACATTTTTACAGTAGGCTATGTGGTATTGCCTAGTAATAATAATAAAAAAAAAAACAACAACAAAATAATAGTCATGTAGAGAAGTACAAATCTAAAAAAAAACTTTTATCATAGTATTAGGCTACTAACATTTAACAAAAACTAGCATAACCTTAAAAAAAACAGTTTCAAGATTCAGTCTGAAGTGGAATAACGAAAACATTGAAATAACTAAAATAAATACTTCCAAACTTTCAAAATTCATTAGCCTTTTAAGCTTGTATGCTAATTTTTAATAAATTTGAATAATTATTAAACAAAATTTATAAAGTGATCACAAAAGTTTCTATAACCTACGTAAACACTAGTAAATAAAATCTACCATTTAACTTCTCTTTATGTTGTCAAATCATTTTTTCTATGAGCGGGACATTCTTTTGGACCAATTTCCATGAAATTTTATTTATAAAGCAATATTAATCAACACCATGTACTTGTAATACAACGCTGGAACAAACTACACTCCACGACAGTTAATGACTTGAATAACAGCTGCTTGGTACCTAATAGACATCTGATTGGTTATAAAGAACTTGTCCGCGTAAGAAAGTAGACATAATTAGGCTTGGTCGAATTTTGAACTAAAGCTTACAATTTGTGTCTAATTTGAAGTAGGCTCTGTTCGCTTTTGAAACTTATGCTTATCCTAACATGAAAGAGAGCACCAAACATTGCATGGTAATGAATCTAACCTGAAATTAAAAAAAATGGACTTGTTCGTCTTTGATACTAGCCTCCTCTAAGTATCTGCTGTATCAGTTTTATTGAGTTGATTTTAGGTTATTTAAGTATAACTGTTGAGACTTACCATCCAATAGTCACTTTAGTAGCATAATTCACAACAGTCGTTTAAAATATTCAGCCATTATCAACATTTCTCAATTAAGTACTGTGTGTAATAAAAACAAACTAAATGTTAATATTTTTTTTTTTTAATTCAGCGTTATTCTAAATGAAATAGGAATTAACATATAGGTTAAAGGCAAAATTTAATAAATTTAAACACTTTATACAAAAATATTTTTCTTTACGTTTTCAGTTATAACCAAAATTAAACGTGGAATTAAAACAAATTTTCGTAATTTTAGTTCTACTTTTAATTCTGAACCCAACGAGCCCCAAAACATTATTCTATCTTTGATATTAGCAAAGATACAATAGCTTATGTAAACATCTGTCGAAAAAGCGAAAATAGGCTTGGTGGTATTGGACATTCCCGCAAAACAATTGGTTCTCGCTCTAGGCAATGTCGCGATTAGTCGACCTTAGCGTTACTTGAAGCGTCCTAATAGAAACAGCAGGGCAGTCAATGGTTTGATAATAATATTATCTTACCTGCACTATCTTTTTTTAACAACTTCCCCTTTTCAAAAATAAAACGTTAAATTTATTTTTTCCTTACTATAAAAACTTTATAGAAATATTTCTTCTGTTGACATTTATCCATTCTTTACTAATATCAACGTTACTATAAAACTCATATAATAAATGTTATTTTTACTTGTGTTTATATTATTAATAAATAGTGAAATAATGTTGGTTGTACTAAATATTCCTAAACCACAAAATTTGATTTAGGTGATTGAAACAGCAGTGTCCGCATTGAAACTGAGCACAACAGATCCATTCTACAGACGCCAGTGTTGGGAAGTTATTCGTAGTTTCTTAGTTGCATCGATTAGGTTGGATGATGATAGGTTTACCATCCAAAAACTCTTTTCACATCCCAGGTATTTAACTCACAATTTCATTGGTCTTAATAGTATTTAGTTTTTTCATGAATGAGTAGATAGGCTTATGATAAGTTAAAATCAGTATAAATTTTGTTTGCTACAAAATGTGTTTTTATTGACTATAACTAGTTTAGCAATTAATTAAACAAAATCTCAACTGTGAAATGTCTTTATAACTTACTAGCTGACCCGTACGGCGTTGCCCGTGGTGGTTGGTATTTTCAGTCTTTTTAACGTAATTGTATTCTTTTTAAGTGTTCAGTCAGTGAGTGGTATTTGGCTTTTATATAGATCTTAAATAATAAAAGCACTATTGTCATAATAACAAAAGATCTGAAGTTATGATTTTAGTAACTTTGATCCCCCCAAACCAATCCTAAAATTTCAAAATGTTTCATGCCCTTTCTTAGTGAGCACCTATGGCCCTAGAGGAAGCTACATACCAAATTTCATTCCAACCCGTTTGGTAGTTTTGAAGAAATCATGATTTAATAACTTTGATCCCCCCAAACCCCCCTAAAATTTCGAATTTTTTAAAACCCTTTCTTAGCGAGCGCCTATGGCCCTAGAGGAAGCTGCATACCAAATTCCATTCCAATCTGTTCGGTAATTTTGGAGAAATCGTGATTTAGTCATTTTTACCCCCAAACCCCCCCTAAAAATTCCAAGTTTTTAAAACCCTTTTTTAGTCAACACTTATGGCCCTAGAGGAAGCTAAATACCAAATTTCATTCCAATCCGTTCAGTAGTTTTGAAGAAATCGTTTTTTAATAACTTTGAACCCCCCAAAGCCCCCCTTAAATTTCGAATTTTTTGAAACCCTTTCTTAGTGAGCACCTATGGCCCTAGAGGAAGCTACATACTAAATTTCATTTCAATCCGTTTGGTAGTTTTTGAGAAATCGTGATGAGTGAGTGAGTGGTATTTTGCTTTTATATATATAGATTTCAAGGGCCTAAGAATCTTCAGCACTGTTAGCTATATTAAACCTTGTTTAATAGATGTACTGTAATTTATTTTTAAACTTAAAAACTATTCAAGTATAGAATACAAAACAAATACTAAAATAAAAGTATGTGTTCTTTTTTTTTCTAGACACCTTGACTTGTTGTGAGCTTCGTAATATTATCTCTTATCTATTTTAATTCTTCACCTTGGTTATGGTTAGAATTTGCTTAGCTGGATTACTGATCTCTGTTGAAAATTCATTTGGTCCGAAAATCAATAGTCTTCTTCGTCCTAATGTTTTGCATTTCCACAATGTGCAGTTTCCAACTGTCGGGTACATAATCTGCAGTTCAAAATTTTTTGAAATAATCTCATGGCTTTCAGATGTTTCTTAAAAGCTCCATGTCTAGTTATGAAGGTAAAGATTTTCCTTCGATTTGGTTTACTTTATGCAACAAAAAAAATCTGGAAAGTTTCTTATCTGATTCAACTAATGACCCATAGTGTGTTTCCCTGCCGAGAATTTTCTCCGGTGAATTTTTGATCTATGATTTTCTCCATTTTTGTAAACAGTTTCATTCAGTTTTAGTTATTCTTAAGTTTATACAAAACGCTACGTTAACATTCCATTGTAATTTTTGAAGAATGGGTAATATGCAATTTTTTGCTCCATTAATTGAGAGGAATGTCCCTTCTCCTTTGTCATTTAAAGGGTTATTGTCTTCGTGTAAAACAAACCTGGCATTCTGGATGAGTTTTTTATTGTTGGCACCATTGGTGGACTAATATTTTGCCTTGGTTTTTACATCAAAACCCACTGAATGTTATAAATTTAATTATATTAAATTATTTTCAATCAAATTTATTTCTTCGATAAGTTTTTACAACAAATTCTTCTGGTGGCAACATTTAGGGCATTAAATTACACGTTAAACCTTCGGTTAAAAAAAGGTTGATAATAATTACTGGATCAAACAAACTGTTTTTAATCTATTAACAAAAACATTTGTTAATCTTATTTGATTCATTATCTCAAAGGGCAGCCATTAGAACCTTAGAAATTCATATACATATTTTTACAGAAAAAATAACCTTTTTCTTTTAACAATGGAATGTTCATTGGAATATTTAGAAGATTTTTGCCGAAACCACTGTATATCAGCTATAACAAATAATTGGCTTGATTTCTGTTTTCAAACATTCTTGAAATGTCTTCATTTATTGTAGGCATTAACTAGTTTTTCTTTATACTTTCATATCATTAAACTCTCAAATTGCTTATCACTTTTCTCTATACATTAGCCTACTTTTTGAGAGGGAAAAGCTGTAAAAATAAAATAATGATTAAACATTACTCAAATAAACTGAATGCATTACACGCACATATATAGCAATCTCTGTTGCCACAATGGAGGAATTTAAAATAATTTTTTTACATTTTATAAATGTGAAGGAAGTAACACATTTGTTTGCTACTGAGAATTCTCCTGTAAGGAAATTTGATTGTGTATTGAAAATATTTTTTATCTTATTTAAATCATAAACTTGGAAATTTGATTGTGTATTGAAGATATTTTTTATCTTATTTAAATCATAAACTTTGTAATCAAGGAATAATATTTACTGTTTTAGTTTCCTGGAGGGCAAAATAAATCATATCCAAGGAACAGTATTTAAGTCTTCTGACAAAATATCACGGCAGACTCATCTCACTGCTCTTACAGGTATCTATATCTCTTATGTTTTATAAAATATTCTATGATTTTGTACAACTTGTAAACATTTTTTGTAAAATTATTATTATTGTAGGAATGTTTGTGGGGGCTGCAATTAAGGATTTACGAGCTTCCGTTCAGCCTACAATGGTATCCTTAGTGCGTCACTACACCATGGTTGCTATCGCTCAACAAAGTGGTAAGTTTAATCATAAAGTTGATACTGACTTAGATTTATTCTAATTTTATTCTAACTGAAGTTGCATAACTAATTATACTTAGTTTATATGCTGATATTTTAAATATAATAAGCTTCTCATGTGTTCTTTGTATGTTAGAAAATTTGGGTATTTAAGATCTAGTTTGGATAAGTGGGCTCCTTTGCCTTTAATGATTGCACCAATGTGTTAATGAGTAGAATCCTGATATAAATTTATCTGGACTTGATGTTACAGGACCTAGTATCGATTTAATGAAATCCGGATTAACCGGAAGTTAAAAGTATGTACAATTATTTTTCAACATTTGGAGTAATAAAATAGCAAATAAAGGAAACAAACAACATTTATATCACGTAAAAGCTCATTTAAATATATGGATTTGAAAATATAGTTTTAAGCAAGAATCAAACATTGACTGGTAACAAATGTAAATTGAATTATTTTCTTACTATAGACTAGCAATTATTATAAAAGCTATTATAGTAAAAATATCTCAGCACTAATAACATAAAATCTTTGATTTTAATCTCTTAAAATGTAGTCCATAATGTTTGTTTGTTTTAATGAATGTGCATGTTTTATTGTTTCATAAGGTCACAGATGCTCCATGGCCACTCACTCCCTTTTTACATGGTTTCTATTTCCAAAAGTACTGCACACTACTGTTTATATATTTTGTTTTTGTATGTCTTGTGGAATACAATATGAATTAGTACAGCAACCCCTCGCTATTAGGTTCTGAAAAATTGCAGGGAATAACAAAACCACGAATAGCGAAAACCAAATCTTTATGGGAAAAGGGAGATTATGTTCGTGACACATAGAAATTTTTAAAACATGGACCTACAATTATTTACATAAGATAATAAATTTCATGTTTACTTAAATTTTATATACTTTATTTTTGTAGAAAGTATCCTGTTTAACCCACAGAATTATAATTTCAGTTTCATAACGCTAAATACATAACCACAGTCGATTCTGGAAATTTTTATCACTGTGAAATCTATAACATTAAAATTACTAAATTACAGTCAACACCCGATTAAACGGGATCGGTTTATACGTTGCGGCTCAACCGGGATCGTCAACCGGGCCGAGAGACGAGAGAGATGGTGGGGCGAGAAGTGACAAAATCAAAAAATGCGGGTGACAGGAGGGCGGGTGGCCTTGTAGCAAACGAATAACGACTAACACGAAACTGATGCTACTGCGATCACGAGTAGCAGTTACTAAGTAAGAGTTGTGTTATTGACGTAACATCTCTAGCCGAAAGTGATACACGTCTGAAGTGAAGTGTGGTCTGAGTTACGTCGAATTCTTTCTTGACTATTTAGACGGTCAAGGTGATGCATTATTATGTGACAAGCTCGTGTTAAAAAAAATAAGATCCACAATTTTGAAAAAGTAAGCAAACGCGAATAAACAACAAACTCTGACAAACTATTTTAATCGTGTTTGAACATTGTAAATAATATATTGCTGTACTGCTATTTCAATCTAAATAATGCAGTGTTTGTAGTTTTTTATACGTTTTAGGAGTGATTAAAGGTACAGTTTATAATTATGTTTATAATTCTTGTATAATACCTTGTATTTGTGGCCTATACTATAACGAATTGCTTTAACCGGGGTTTCACATTATCCGTGAGTGTCTTGCCGGAAATTTTCCCGGATAATCCGGAGTTGACTGTAAAACTAAACAACTTGTAATCTTTGATTGTTTTTTATTTAGTTCTAGTTCTTTTCGCACTTTGTTGTACGGCGCTAATGTCATGTCAAGTCCTTGACTGAATTTCATTGACCGTTCGGTTCGAGCGAAGGATCGACTTTGGTCACTTTCGTAGCTAATTCTTTCGCTAATTGAAATATTTCAATGACTTCTTTTATATTAATTTGACTTGCTGTACACTAAATTGATGACACTAACTAAATCACTGTACTGTACAGTACAGTATGCCATTGACCTTCATTTGCACAACTCCCCTTGTATTCCCGCCGAGGTGTGTTGTAGGGAAATCATGGTATAAACGAGTGTTTCGCCAACATGGTATTTATACAATGTTATAAAATTTGTACAATAATAATTACAGTACATACACTGTAATAATTTACAAATTTTGCATATATTTTACTGGTATTTATTACAGTATTTTTCTTTTTTTAGCTACCACGAATAATCAAATTGCGAATACCACGCCTGCGAATGTCGAGGAATTACTGTACTGGATTGTACAACTCTGCCGCATTGCAAAGTCAATGCAGTAAATCGTTTTGATAGAAATTTAAATTTGATTTTTTTACTTCAACGTAAAGACTTGTCAGGTCTGACTAAGCAGAACCCAAATTATCAGGATTCTGCTAAATTTTTTTATGTGTTTAATATCGTTTAAGACAGTTAAACTGATGAGGACATCAGAGCAGCGCATAGCACAATTAATTGTACCGATTACCATTAACTAGGTTCAAACCTACATAACTCCAGAGAAGAAGAGCATGTTAACATCTTATGCCTAAAGACTATTGTAATGGTACCAGGGGACTGCCAATTGGTTGTAATGGACTCTGCTGTTTAAATTACAGTAGTCTTTCTCTTAACCGCATGTTTACTAAGAATTGACTCACAATGTCCCCTTGATAAAAACACCAACATTCTCTTCATATCTCTTTTATGTTTGTTGCTTCCTGCCTTCCAGCAAAATTAGTTAGTTGGTGAAGTTTAAAAAAAACAATAAAACAAAAGAAAGTAACAGATTTTTTAATATTATATTTTATGAATTATGGTTTTTTTAAATGCATATACTTCATATTAAAATTGTGTATACGTTTGTTCATTTAATAATTGGCCACTCAGTCATAATCGATAAATCTGTGAAAATATTTGGTTAAATCTCGAGAGAAGTTTGACGATTTAAACTTCTGATTGGGGCGGTAGTTGACCTCTTTAACTGATAGGTACTTTGTAGCTTTTGAAACTTATACAAAGCTAATTTAGCCATTTAAATTTTTTCCAAACTTTTTGTTATCGAGCTGTGAACGACAGATAAGAAGAAGTGAGCTGTATACGATTTGTTATTTCATGATTTTTACAACTTACAAAAAATAATATTTGTAAGTAGCGCTAAGAAAAAAAATTCACATAGGGCAGTACTATACAATAATGTTTTTAGTATGTGAAGGCAAAGTTTAATTATGTTTAAAGGTCTAGTCTGCCCTTGACAGTTAAACTAATGATGATAGGGGAGTAGCAAAGCGCAGAGGCATCAAATTCGAGTAAATAGACTAATATTTCTGCGCAACTAAGTTAAAAGTTCCAACTGTATCAAGATGAGTGATGTATTACCTGATTATACTACACCACTCCCCAAAGTTTAATTTAAAATATGTATGGTTCATCCTAAAAAAAATGTATAATAAACATTCACAGAGCCAAATAAATGTGATATTTACAGCAAATAAAGTGTGTGAACTTATAATAATGTATTTTGATTTTGTCCGTATCCATTCTGAAATTGTTACAGGGCCTTTTTCATTAAGTAGCAAACAGTCCAGTTTAGAGGGAGGAATGGACGCTCTGGTGTTGATTGATGCTCTTGCTGTAATAATGGGGCATGAAGAAAAAGAGTTGTGTAAACCTGGCCGTGTTGCTTTGGCACTCATTTTGCAAACTGCAACCAATATTCTTGGTTCCAAAGATAGGGCAAGTAGTCTT
>JAGFPH010000434.1:384797-396984 GCA_018207615.1 Philaenus spumarius | reverse complement strand
TGAATAAATTTGTTGACATTAATTGAATTTTATCTCTTTGTAGGCCTGTCGTTTACCTCTCTTTGAATATATGGCAGAGCGCATGTGCTCTCTCTGCTATGATCGAGCATGGTATGCTAAGCTAGGAGGATGCATTGCCATCAGTTTCTTATATGAACGGATGTCAATTCGCTGGATCTACCAACACCTTTTTGCCTTTGTCAAAGCCCAACTCTTCGTCATGATGGATCTTACTGGAGAGGTAAACATTCTTAGTTTAGATGTAATTTCAGAATTAGATATAGGAACAGTGTGTTTCTTTCAGCAAGACAGTTTTTGTTTGAAATGTTGCTAGATTTTATTATTTAGTGAACTGTATTTTATACATTGTGTGTATATATAATGGGATGAGTTCTACTGTGTAGTAGACATTTTAAATTCAATTATTTACCTGTAAATGCTGTTGTTTAAGGAAGGATTTTCTTTTAAGTTTATCTCACAGAATAATAAGAGGAAAAAATTATATTTTTCGTTTATTTCATTGACATATTTAAGCATGTATGCTATAATTTTATCTTTAAATTTAATCAATTTTTGTAATCTATATAAAAGTTGTTTTATTTTTCAATCAGTTTCTTCCTTTTAGTTTTATTTATTTTAATTAACCTGATTTTGTTTTCTTGTAGGTCTCAAGCGGAGCTATTGACAAAGCCAAGAGTAACCTGGAGAATATGATAACCATGTGTGGTTCACCAGCAGATACTAAAGACTTCGAACTAGCTGGCATACAGAAAAAGGCTCTTACAGAAGTAACTTATGAGTTGATAAGACAAGTGACTAGTCCCACTGATTTATTGCGACAACAGGTATGTATGGGCTTGTTTAAGTGAACAAATATAATGGAGAAAGCAATTTATATAATTGTAGCAGATAACTTCCATAATGATTTTATAATTTTGGGATAATTTTTAAACAGAAGAAGTTATAACATTTGTACCGGACTTAGACAAGTTCTTGAGACTTCAGAGTTGGGCAAAAGTTTACTGACAGTTGAAACTGAAATAGTTGGCAGGAGATGTTGATCACAAGAAAAGCGCAGTAAAACTATTAAATGGGTTTCATTCTGCAATAATTATACAGGGCGGGGGGGAAGTCTGAGAACGCCTTAATAATTCATATGTAAAGAAAATTTGAAGGTAGATGTGATTGAGAAACCTGTTCTACATAAAAATGCTATTTTAATAAGATTTCCAAAAAAATGTCCGCCACCTTGAATGTAACTTGTTTTTTTTTAAATGGGAAGGTGGTCATGTGATACAACATTTCGATGTAAAATTTCAAAAGAAAACCAATGGTGAAGTTTGCACATCCATATATTTAACCGATTAAAAATGCCGGCAAAAAAACCAACAAAAACGTGTTTTCTGATTTTGCCTTATTTTGCTGTACTATTTTTTTTATATACTAATCATTATTCTTTTTGGATTTAAAATTAAATAAGCTTTCAAACGATATGCCACACAACGTTATTTGGGAGTATTTGGTTGAACCACTCGAAATCAATTTTGAAAAAATCAAAATGGCTGTAACTAAAAAAATTTAAATACTCCCAAATATTGTTGTGTGGCATATCATTTCCAAATATAATTTCAGCTGATATTATGAATTACTGGTGTTAAATCCTAATTTAAAATACGATAAACGGCTGCAAAGGAAATCAATGCCTGAATATTTTATGTAGCCTATGAATGACTTTTTATTGTTGTTTATTTGTATTTTATTTTCATTTGGACGCTTTGCTAATCATCAATAGAATTTTGTTAATGATTTTTCATTAAATGTCATGTTTTTCAATAAAACTCATACTCGCTATGTTATGGCAATATGCAGTGTAAACCAGTTAAAACCAGTATTGTAAAAATAGATACGGTGCACAAGCGAGTGAGTTCCGTTAAACAGAAAGCACTTATGGACTTCTTTAAGTAATATTTTTTATCTAGAACATGTACTATAGCCTATATATATATATTTATCATTTTGTATTTTATTTTTATTTGGACCTTAGTTTTTCATTTGATAACTACGTTTTTATTGATGTTACCAGTTTACCTCGTTCGTCGTTTCCCTCTCGATTTTTGACAAAGTCCGTGTTATCCAAGCTTTTGCTTATCCGCGGAACCGCGGCTCTACTGTAATATATTATGAACTTTCAATTACATTTATAATCTATCGTAATTAATCTAATTATCCTTAATCAGTTATATGTTCTTTAAACTCTTAAATTCAGAACTAATTGTGTTACAAATCAGTCAATATATTTGCCTTCTTAATTCTTAACTTTTAGTTTTAATAAATATTCATCATAATATTGTACCGGTATCCCGTCTTTATTTCAGTTTTTTTTTTTTTTTTTTTTTTTTGACCTAGCATAACAGGATATCAAAATTTAAATTACAATATCTATAAATACAGCGTTTTACATGTGTGGATGAATATTATAGTTTAAAAATTGATTTAAGGGAAATACAGTACAGTCTCTCTAATCCGGTCTCCGATAATCCGGACGGCCCTAAAAAAAATAGAAATTGCAGTATTTTACTGGGTACAGTGGACGCAATTGTTGTTTGCCGAGAGCGAAAATAGTTAAGGGTTCATTTTGTCCTTGGCTATTTTTAGCGTGAAGAGAAAGCTCAGCCGAGGATAGAAAGGGTCGGCCAATTATCTCTTGTCCCACAGTATTTCAAGGAAGTGACTCACTTCACCAGCTCGCCGAACTATACCCGACTGCAGACTGTCTGTCTAACTATCTGACGAATCAACAGTCCCTTCTTGATTTGTTTCTCGGTGGACGTCTAGAGTGAAATTTTCAGTGTGCCCTATTCATTTACACTGTGGCTTCAATAGCTGAAAATTCTCAAAAATCTTTGAAATTTGACAAACTTACAGTTTAATAGTGTGGGGCGCTAATGGTGTGTTCACAATTTAAAAATAAAAATGGTTTGGCACTTTAAAAATCGAATAACGTCCAAACTTTTTCATATTTTTTAATTCGTGACATCAAAAAGTTGGATTGCGAGAAATTTTTTTGTTTTTAGGGCAGGTGCGTCATGCAAGCGAGAGAAATGTAGCTGAAAAGCTACATTTTCTGAAAAGTATTTTTTGAAAAAATTGGCTATTGTAGTTTCTATCATACAACAGTTAGAACACGAGCTTCGTTTCGCGGATAATGTGGCAACATGTACGGGCGGCCGGCCTTCGGCTCGCGACTTGCATCCGTCATATTGTGTGAGTATTTGACTCTAAAACTGGCTTCTCTCTTGCGTTCGACTTGACCAGTCTATTTAATTCTATGGTCGCTGATATTTACTGTATACTGTATTACCAAAACACCAGTTTTAATACGTTTTCTCACTAAAAACACAAACAGTATACATTTCATGCATTTTCTAGGCTTTTTCCGTCTAATCCGGATAGGGCCCGGTCCCGTCAAGTCCGGATTAGCGAGACTATACTGTACATTGTTTGTACAGAATTTGTCTAATGAATGAGGAGTATATTGTATTACACCAATTTAAAAAGTTAGAATTCAATTTTAATCATAAAAACTCATTTTTGTTCCATTAAATTCTTGTCTTAAACAGTTGTGCAGCAAAAAAAAAAAAAACTACCAATCTCTTTATCTATTCCCCAAGTGTACATTTAAAAAATAATGTTTTGATCTATAAATCCGGTGATACATATAAATACCGTCATTATCAACTGGGTTAAATGACCGTGTGTAGGAATTGTTCTTAAGATAATATTGTTTCTCTCCAGGCCATGTACTTGCTGAGGGTGTTTGCCGATGTACAGAAGAAAACCGTGGTTGAAGTGATGGAGCCGCACAAAGCAGTTTTGGCTGATATGATTCCACCGAAAAAACATCTACTTAGACATCAAGCCGCCAATGCTCAAATAGGATTAATGGAAGGCAACACATTTTGTACTACATTGACACCTCGCCTTTTCACATTAGGTTAGATTTTATAGGTGTCAATTTAATTATATAAGACTATTTTCTTAGCCCTCCGAGTGCTGACCGTCCCGGAGGGCGATGGTTTGGACCTCTTTGAGTGCTAGCATTGTGCAGCGAGAAGATTACAAAAAATGATCTAGCATTACTAAAATGTATTGAAGCAGAAAGGTATCCAGTAAGCACCGTAGAAACAAAATATGTGGCCTGTATCTCTTATTACATAATTTGTTTGTCAGCAATCTACTGTTGCTTTGTTGTCGTTTGCGCTAAAAATCTTACATTTTATGTTACAAATTTTACGTTTGCTATTTATTCAAGAAAATAGGTTGATATTGTTTTTCATATTTATGTTTATGATAGATTTAATAACATTTTGAAATGTTAATTTTATTATTGAATTTGGTGATTTGCTACAGTTTGTTAAAGAGAAAATTTTGATTGAGTTTTTATTTCCTATAATATTACTGCTTGTTCTGAAAACTTTGACAATTATGATTTAAGGTCATAATTTTATTAAAATTTTATAATTAAAAAAAATATTATTTACATGTCTGCGCGAAGCTCTGGATATCGTCTAGTCAGCTCCTGGAGAGTTAAAAAAATATTTATATAATAATGATTAAAAGTATGCATGTTTTGTATACAAAATGATCTAGTTAATGTGTAATCTAACTATTGAAATGAGTATTTTACTGATGTGTATGTAATGTGTGCTAAGGTTATTTAATTTATAGGTTGTAGTTAAATAAATAGATAATGGTAGTCAATAGGCTTTTATCAACAGGAGGGGGAGAAATGATTGAAAAAGTTATGTAAATCAAATGTTTTTTAAAGTGCTTAATGTTTTGTTTGGAAGACCAATTGTTAACTGTAAAATTTTCTACAAAAGTCTACTATATACCGTGGATAAAAGCCACGATGGCCGTGGTTGTTAATTCCCATTGACCCCGAATAATTTTCTAAATGGTTTCTTAACAGACATCGTTGGCTGTGGTTCGGATTCCACGTAAAACTGTAGGTCCCATCTTCATTAGCCTTAAGTGCAAAACAGCAGGGCGTTAAACCAAAAAAAGAAAAAAAAAATACCGTGATCTACCTTACACAAGTTACATTAACTTTTAACATTGTTTTAAGAACAGTTGAAAAAATCTTTAACTTTATTTCGTTAATATCTATGTACACGAATAAAACATCTATAATTAATTCTACTAGTCCAAGTGCCAGTGAATAAATTATTTAAATAATGTATTTGATTTGATAAAGACATAAACATATATCAGTCATTAGTTTTGTTAGTGACATTAACGAAAAGTGATGAGATGTCAGTCATGAGATGGTGTTTTTGTTAATGGTGTGTTGTGAAATTAGAATAGCACCTTATCAAATCACCTATGTCGGACTTAGTGTTTGAGTTTATATACCACCTGATGATGCTGAAATAAAACTATGGCAGGGTTGCTTTATTTATTTGTTATCGGGGAAAACCAGATAAGGTTAATGTCATCTGTTGTTCTAAAATAAAACCAAACCTAATATTTACTTTAAAAAAACGTAAAACGAGTTAACAAAATTAATCTTTAATTGTAAATAACAAAATTAAGACATAACACATATATATACGGTAAAGGTTACAGCCTGTAATTTTCTATACAATTACACGAAAATAACGTTTCTGAGAAAGTAAATAATTTTCAGTTTTAAAATATTCTCACTTCAAAAACATGTAGCTGCCATGTCATTTGATTAAGTATAGCTGTAAATATTTTATAAAATATGCTCTTTTAGTTTTGGGCCACTTAGCACATTTGTTTTTGAAAACTATGCTACTTAATATTTATATAGTATATTCACTTTTATAAGAAAAATATAAGATAAAATATTGTTAGTATTAACCTCTCATCATAAAATAAATAAAACTACATTGTTTTCATCTTTATCGACTTAAATTCTTTACTTATTTCACCTGAAGCAGAATGAAACGATTTCTCTTCAGTGTATGATTGATTAGCTTATACAATTCTAAGATATGTAGTTCTGTTGATAGACGCAAGCTATATCACAGTTTTCATACGTAAATCCTTCAAAAAAGGAAGGAGCGTGTTTAAGAAATATGAAATTTAGAAACAGTTCTGAATAGCACCTGAAACAAAATGGGAATCAATTTTCTCTTTTTTAGTTTCAAGCGTTCAAAGTTTTAAATCCTTCGCAATATTGATTTTTTTTTTAATGTTGATACTAGTATGTATTTCACTCAATGTTTTTCTTTGTTTTATTTAAATCATTTCTATTTTATTTTTGAACTTATATAAACTTATGAAACATAACCAAAATTCCATCAATCTACTTGTAGATAGCTGTGAACAACAAAAATGCTTATAACTAAACAAAAAATATGTTCAAAGATTTAATATGCAAGCAAAGAAATACAGGTTTTGGCAGGATAGTTGTAAAGAAAGATATAAAGGTAAAGACAATTTTAAACCAATATAATATACAACTTTCTTATTAAAATATTTATTTTCATATTCCAACTCTATTTTGTTCCAGATTTGAGTGTTGGAGAACACCAACTATTTTTCCAAGAAGTGACTTCTCTCTGTGAATCACCTGACAGTTACTTACTCAAACTACCTTGCTACAAGAATTTAGGCTCGTTAATACCTCTCCGTAAAGCAGCTATGAGAGCCCTGGCTGCTTGTCACTACGTACCAAATTGTTCGGATAAGATCTTCAATACTTTGTACCAAGCTTTGGAACGACCTATACCTGAACTGCAGGAAGCTGCTTTTGAATGCATGAAAACATTTGTATCTGGATCTCAGATAGATATGTCAATGGTATTCTAGAGCTCAAGAATTTATTTAATATATTAGTATCTACATTTATTTATTTATTCAGTTTTCAGAGTACTGAAAGTTGTAGGAACCCTTTTAGATGCTTCATGCTTGTTGACTATGTTTTACAACCTATGTAGTTCCTTTTATGTTACCTTCTATAATGTAGTTTTACAGGGTTATTGCTTTTAGTAGAATATTCCAAAATTTAAAAGTACAGCAAAATATTTGAAATTGGTAATCTTTAATACGTTTTTTAGATGTAATCAGACATATTTTATATTTTGACATCTCCAAAGATAAGTGATTTACAATACATCCCCTTTCATACATTTTTCCAACCTTGATGAAAAACAATTCGAGCTTGTTACTACATCGAGCTGTTAAAACAGTTTTAATGGAAAAAACAATTTTTAGTTAACTTTACAAATTTATTTAGTTTTGCCGATCATGGTTTCGCCAGCGATAACATTTACAGCAGCTTATCAGTTATTTTTTTTTTTTCATTAAAATGGAGTTCTACCAAGTACCTTCAGTAATTAGTGTAACATGCCTATGTTAATTTTTGGATGTTTATATGAAAATATCCTTTCACCTAAACCACCTTCACCTTATAAAGTGCCACCTTTTTACGATCAAGCTGCAAATGTAAAACACATGATTTTTCATATTACATAAACATATAATTGAAATAAATATGTTTTGAATGTCTAGAAAATCATCATTGCTGTCATGTAATGTCATTAGGATGTATCAATGTTAGTAACTTGTTTGTCTTCTTTTGTTAGGCAAGTGTAAAATCTTTAAATCAAGAATTGATAGTAAAAAATGTGTAACAAAATCTTCGTCATTTAAATTTTATTCGGTCTTAAAGTTGCCCCAATTAAACAGAATCTTATCACTCACGCCCTTAGGCCTGTTTCACACTTACCCGGCTGTCGTGTAAACGATGCCGTATACATGACAATCGGGACGAATAGTATACGACTGTTTTCACACTTGCCCGACAAATGTCGTGGTCGTGTAAACGATACCCGGCTGTCGTGCTATTGGTGTAGGAAGTCGGTTGCCCCCACTGAGTGGACGACTGGCGGTGTCAGCGAAACAAACCTGCGAAGGGACTAATGGCAGAGTACACATCTAGCCAGCACGTGTCGTATGCAGTTTCTAATCGTCCTGGTTTTGTGTTACAAAGAAATAACGGTGTTTTTTATTTCCAAATTAATTGTAGTATCAAAAATTAAAATTGTATAATTTGTAAATTAAAATCATTAACGTTAGTCTGGTTTTCACATTTTTATATGGTTTATTTATTAATCAAAATACTCGATGGACAGCCTAATACAAAAAATAACATAATTTGACGTAATTAATCAAGATAATAAAAAAATTTATTTTTATCGAAGACAAGTTCACTGAGACTTCTTTTAGGCTAATACGTTAGTCCAAAATTGTATTAGATAGAAATCAATTTTCTCTAAACATAACCATCCAATTTGTATGAAATAAACAAATATATTTTATAATGTTAGCTGACCTGTGCGAAGCATTCGCATTCTAACTTAAACCATATTTAATTAAAGTACACATCGTATATTTAGTATCGTATAGTGCATATTTAGTGCGTCATGGGCATGGGTGAGGGTTGAAGTAAAGAATAGATGTGTTTAAATTGTATATTATTTATTTTTTTAAACATAAGTTTTAAGGTATTTAAACTAACAGTGTTTTATTAATTTAAATCCATGTTAAAGAGAAATAATTTTGTTATTGTTATTATATATTTTTACCAATTTGTTACCAACAACTTACCAACTTGCAGAAGGTAAACAACAAAAAATAGGTGTATCCACAATGCTGTTTATAACCATGGTTACAATTAATTAAAAATAGCAATGTAGTGGCGTAACGGCAGCTCTCCAGCTGGGTATTGTTATCATCAGTGTTGCCAACACCAGGAAAATAACCCTACAACTTACTTGATCTTACATCACTGTTACCTTCGGATTCTTTATTTTTTTTTCTGTAGTATTTTTTCGTATAATTGTATTTTGTATATTTTTCCGGTGTAGCGGGTAAGGAAAGCTTTAAAATGGTGCCTCATTCATGTAATTTGATGATGTATTATGGAAGTTATGGCGTACCGACAAAAAAATGGCCTTGAGAAATAATATGTGATTATAAATGACAGTGGCCTACATTATACAATGTAGGCCTATATTATTGAATCGAGGTCTGAAAGAACCTCGGCTCGGCTAGATGTCGGTTACCGACAGCCGGGTAAGTGTGAAAAAGTGCCACTTTTGTGTTGGCGTTGGATAGATGTCGGTTACACGACAGCCGGGTAGGTGTGAAACAGGCCTTAGACTGGAAACAACTAGATCGCTCCTAAAATAGCAATCAGAAGTTTCATAAAATAGCAATCAGAAGTTTCATAAAAAAGCAATTACTGAATTTTTTTTCAATGATTTATTGCTAATTCCCCTAGAATCGTTGTATCATGTAAGAAAAGAGAGTTATTTAACACAGTATTTGGAAAGAGAAGATGAAAAAGCAAATAAATGTAAATTAAAAAATTTCTGAACATTTTAAAAAGGATTGGATTTTTTAAATCTCTAGTGGAAGCTACAAGGAGCGGCCTAATAGCTGAGAGACTAACACACCTGCCTCCGAGGCTTAAAGTCCCTGGTTTTTGTGTCCGGTTGAAGCTCATGGATGTTTGTCTAGTTGAAACAAAGTTATTTTTAAGTAGACACCCCATCGGGTATCTTTTTTTTTAAACCACACATATACAAATAAAAATTTGTGGAAGCCACAAGGATTGATGAGCTGATTTTTCCAGTAGGAATTTTATCAGTGGTGTTTTTAGAATACATTTAACAATTGCATGGCTTTCAGTATGATTGAGGCTTTTGTTTTGTTAGGCTTGTGAATCACCTTTTTAAAGATTATATTTTATAAAATACTTTTGACCACCCGGTCTATAACATCTTGACTATTATCTCGGGGGTTTCTAATAACTAGACAAAGGTTGGGAGAACATGTTCCTACAAATTCAATTTATTAAGGTTTTGTGAAACATGTTTTTCCCGAAAGCGACCTGTGAATTATTGTTGTATGTAAAGTAGATGACGGATCCAGATCTTTATTCGAAATTGTAATTCTTATTTTCCAAGAATTTCTCTGAATTTTCTAAAAGAAATTGAGTGCAATTACATTGTTTAATAACAATACAAAAGGCTTGTATGATTTTTTGTACAAATAACTTACTAAATATTTCAACTGCCAAAAAGGTTTTAGACAGTTGAATGGTTAGCTGATTGCATGTTGGCTTCGTCCTATAGTTCAGGTAATATAAGGTTTTCATTGTAACTAATATACCCAGGTGAGATCTTTTGCTCGTAGGTTCATCATAAACATTGTAGAAAAAATTCTACCAATTTCCACCCTCTGGAAGGGGGCTGAAAGGGTAAATAAGGTGTTTTTTTTTTTCTTTAGAGGATAAACAGTGGCTGTTTTAACGCCCATTTAATGCGAAAGTTGTAACTTAAGAAAACCCAATGTATGACCTTTTTGAGTGCTTTAAATTCCGTGTTATGGAAAAAATATGGAAAAAATTTAAAGTGGTTATTTTTTAGCATATACATGAAGTAAACAAAATGTACACCATTCCACCACCACCCCCACCCCCTCCAATGGGAGTTAGGGGTGTTTAAAAGGAAAATAGTAATTTCAAACAGAAAAATTTGAATTTGGAAATTTTGTTATACATTTTAACCCCCCCCCCCACCCTTCCCCTAACCCACTTTCGGAGGGTGGAAATTGATAGACATTTTTCTAAAGTGTTTATGATAAAAAAAAACCTCTTAGCAAAAGATCTCACATGGATGTATTAATTCTGACAAATGCCTTACTGATCCTACTACACACACTGCTATACCTTGTTCACCGAGAGTTTAAAGCGAAGTACCTCCCCCTACAACATTTATGAGCCGGGCAGACTGTGTCACACGCGAACCTACCGCAGGGACGAACGTGAACGTTAGGGTGGGCTAGTGAAGAGAATGCTTGATTACTAAGAACTACTGTGAATCATACGCAGAGTCGCCCGTCCCACACGTGATGTTCGCTTTCCTCATTGGCCCAAATCCCTAACGTCAGCCATTGTAAGGTTGTGCTTCACTTTAAACTCTCGGTGAACAAGGTATAGTAGAGTTTGCCACCAACTTACATTTTCTATGAGAGGCTAAAAGATTTGTTTTGCTGTAGGTGCACGATGTCATGCGTCCCCTACTGTCCACACTTGGTGACTACAGAAATTTGAATTTAAGTGGGGCTAGACGTTTATCATATCTTGTTCAATTGTTTCCTCCGAGTTTCAATGAAAAGCTTTGTGAGCAACTCCTGCAACATTTGCGTAAGCTCTTGGACAACTTGGTTCAAGCTCAAAAAGGTAATTATTATTATTAATTTTATTTTCCACAGAAACAATATTATGCATGTAAACAAAAATGTCTGCACAACATAGATAAATAACAACTTAAAGCAAAATTACAATAATATTGTAATGAAATAAAATGAAACTTTTCCATAACGGTTAATTTTAATGCTTTGTGGAAAACATACACACAGGACATATGAAATGTCCTTGTTACACTTTAACTATATTTTAATCCATTCATACATGCAGGCACACTAACAGACACTATAATTTCTAGTGTAAAAAAGTTTTCTATTGGCCTTTCATAATCGTTCAACATTCAAACGTTTTTACTTTCAAATTTCATGCACACAAATTGCAAAATTATTTTTCCAAATTTTCCCACATAAACATTAAAATTTTCAAGTTATTGGATAACTTTAAACATATGTTCCACCGCTGTTTGATAAAGAGAAAATAGTTAGTATATTTAAGTTTAATTTTGAAATGGTAAGTATCACTTGTATATTTTAATTGTATAGTTATTAAGTTATATAACTTACTAGGAGATTGTATATTGGCACTTAAGTAGTTAGTATTTTTGTTTGACGCCTGAATTTGTTGACAGCTGATGTATGTACGTCATCTTCATCTTTGATGGTCTGATTTTCGTCTGTGATAAGGTTTGATGGGATGATGTTTTAGTTATAAGTTTTAGTACAATTTTCTGCCAATCCTAACATAACACTTTCACTAAAGTTTGTCGACGCGTTTCGGAGTTCCTCCATTATCGAGACCTATTTCAGTACTGGATTCATCCGTTATGGAATCGTCTAGATATAGTTAGCCACCCCTCTCTTCCTACTACTGGTGCTGCTTCTTATGTAATCTATTATGTAATCTGTTATATAATCTGTTATGCAATCTGTTATGTAATCT
>JAGFPH010000434.1:366995-378943 GCA_018207615.1 Philaenus spumarius | reverse complement strand
ATAATAAAAATAAATTGCATTAAATTCTTATAAACTATAAAGCTAAACTTATATAACATTATTTTAAGGTATATACAAAACTATTTGCAATTTGATTACCTATAAGTCAAAGGGATGAAATGGAATAACTACCCTTAAAATCAAATCAAACAATAGCAAAGCATTGACGGGTCCACTAGTATTTCTTTAATTGTTTAAGAAATTTAATAGAAATTTTCCTATAAGAGGTACAGATAATACATTTTCAAGTATTTCAAAATATTAGAAAATAATAAGAGAAAAAAGAAAAAACTCCAGAAAAGCCATTTATAACCTTTTAAGCTACAGCAACAAAATTGGTTAAAAACTACTGTTCTAAATTGGTTAAATGAACAGCTACAGTTTTAGTCAAACATACTGTATGATTAGGCGATAAGTAAGGATGTCTGACTTGCACAACCTGAACACCGGACTTATCAGTAGTCGATCAACTGCTCAACAAAGTAGATTTCTGCCCGATGTTATATGGCATAGTTATGCGATTTAAACATTTTAATATATCTAATGATGAAACATAGGTTCAGAAACACGTAATAAACACACAGAACAAAGTTGCATGATTGATAGCACAGAAATTTATTATATCTATTTGTGACTTGGATACTATTACAATGAGTTAAAACAAAAGTATATACGAGGCTTGTCCAGAAAGTAAGTACCGTTTCGTTCTACCGCCGGCACAGCGCTAGCGACGATGTTCCGCGCATGCGCTCTAGTCTCCTTGGTTCATTGTTGAACAGCTGACGCAATTACGGCAACATTTTATTGTGTTTACATTAGTTAGTGTGCACTCAAAATGTTTAAAACAATTTCTGATCCCGCGGACTGTGAAGTGCGTTCTGTAATACGATTTTTGAACGCAAGGAACATGAAACCTGCTGAAATTCATCGCCAACTTACAAAAATCATGGACAAAAAGTTATCAGTGATGGTATGGTAAGAAAATGGGTTCGTCAATTCAGTGATGGGCGAACTAATGTTCATGACGAGGCTCGTAACAGTAGGCCATCGGTTGTAAGCGATGAATTGGTTGAAAAAGTGAATGAGAAAATTCGTGGAAACAGACGTTTCACCATAAGAATGCTTTCTGATGAATTCCCACAAATTTCAAAATCTCTTTTACATGAGATTGTGGTTAATCGCTTGAATTATCGCAAGTTGTGTTCCCGTTGGGTTCCGAAAATGCTTACGGATGAACACAAAAAGAAGCGACTTGGCAGTGTATTGACTTTTCTCACCCGTTACAGTGATGAAGGAGATGAATTCTTAAACAAGATTGTTACAGGTGATGAAACTTGGGTTTGTCATGTCACTCCAGAGTCCAAACAACAGTCAATGGAGATGAGACACTCACGATCCCCCAAGAAACAAAAGTTCAAAACAACTTTGTCGACAAAAAAAATCATGTGCACTGTGTTCTGGGACAGAAAAGGCATTCTGCTTGTTGATTTTCTATCCAGAGGGGAAACAATCAATGCGGAACGATATAGTGAAACACTGAGAAAACTTCAGCGTGTGATTCAGAACAAAAGACGTGGAATGCTTAGTGAAGGCATTGTGTTGATCCATGACAACGCACGTCCCCATTCTGCTGGTGCCACTCAAAACCTTATTCAAGGATTTGGTTGGGAGTAATTTGACCATCCGCCGTACAGCCCTGATCTGGCACCTTCTGATTTCCACTTGTTTTTGCACTTGAAGCGAGGTTTCGGAGGGCGCCGCTTTGACAGCGATGACGACGCTGAAGACAGTGTTCGGCAATGGCTCTCGTCAATGGTGGCATCTTTCTTTGAAGAGAGTATAGAAAAGTTGGTTCCTCGCTACGACAAATGTTTAAACTATTTTGGAAACTATGTAGAAAAATAGTTTAAGATATCCTCTTTCTTGTAGAAATAAATTTAGTTGAAAAAAAAATTGTCTGTATATTTTTTCCAATACAGTACTTACTTTCTGGACAAGCCTCGTACATTAAGTTTCTTTTTAATTTAAATATTTTTGGCGGAAGATATTGTCAGTTTTTATTTTGTTTATTGCCAGACGTTAAAGTTATAATTTGTATATGTTTGTTGAACTACATAGTTGTTACATAAGCTGGCTGAAATATGTGTATGTAATAAATAAAGGTAAGAGTTACCAACACATTATAGTTGTGTCTATTTAAGAGCATACAGGATGGAAACCAGTACAAGCACTTCAAAGACTATATTGGACTTGTTTTCATTTAAACAACAATGTACATTTTTTTTTAGGAGACAAGACTGAACTTCAATATCAGAGTATAAGGATAGTTTCGTTGTTGGTAAAATTTGATGATCAATGGCTTTCTTCTCAACATAGACTTGCAACTACTTACCGATCTATTTGGTGTAACAATCCTTATCAGGTAGGTAACATATAATATAATGTATACCTAATTAAATGATATAAGTTTAACCCTTGCTCAGAAGTTGGGGATAAATAGTTGTTTGTGTATCTAGGATGCAAATTTGAGTTTGTCGCACAAGCTAAACACTTAAACCCTCGGTCGATAAAGTTTATTAAGATTGACTTTTTGAATTCAAGACGAGAACGAGATGTTGTTTGGTAAAAATTATCGAGAGAAAGGCGAGAGCTGAGGTTTAGAAACGAGCAAGAAACGAGAATTTATTAACTACAATTTATCGACATCGAGAAATAACGAGAATAGCGTTTTTGTAACGAGAAGGAACCACAATTTTAATGTGAAGCTGAGAGTGAGAAGTATCATATACCGTTTTACATCATTGAAAGGAATGCAATGTGTATGGGGATAAGTTAATTATTATTAAGTTAACTTTCTTTCGATTTGCTATTGTAACTATGTTTATGAAAGATATTACAAATATAATGTATCTCATAGATATTTACTTTAACAGTTGACTATTGATTAATATGCTTTACACTACATATATGCAACATATTAATTTTTATATAATTATATTTATTTTTAGTTAAGTAATTAACTGCCATTATTTATTTTACTAGAAACCCAAGCTTACATAAAACTCAATCTGTACTATGCTAAGTTATTTCTCGTCAGTGTCAAGTAATTTAAATAAGATATTGCGATATCCTAATCACTTCCCTGTTGAGTTGTTTGGAAAACTGCTGTTTATCTTCTGTTCATTCTAATGTAACATTTTAAGTTTTATAAAAAGGCTAAACTAAAACTTGAGATTTTAAAAATGTATCGAGAAATTTATGGCAGAATCGAGAAAAGTACAACTGAGAAATGAGTTTTATTCTTGACAACGAGATCGAGACGATATTGAGTTATTTCTTGTTACTACTCGAGAGTTTTGAGATATTGCACACCCCTAATAATTATATTTTTTGTTGTTCTGAGTTGTATGCTACAGAAAGTATATAGTGGCTTAATTTTCAACTTAAAAGAAAATTACTATAATATATTTATGCTTATGATTTTTATTTCTGAAGGAGAGACACAAGAACATAGAAAACGTTGAATATCCACACTGGAAAGAACCCAAGTTATTGGTGAAAGTGTTGTTACACTTCTTCAGCCATCATCCAACGAATATAGATTTACTGTTTCAACTCTTGAGGGCGTTTTGTGATCGTTTTCTCCCTGATTTTCAGGTAAACTGCCCGTACAATTTGGTTTATATTTTACAACCCTTAAATTTATTATAGTCTCAGCATTCGAACGAACTGTTAAAGAGGAAAAGTGTGAACGTTTGTTTGTGTGTAAAAATTATCGAAAATACTTCTTTTTCAATTTTAATGAAAGTTATTGATCTGTTACCCATTGTCAAGCTTTTCAAACTAGTGCTGGACATTGATTTATAAAATTAAATTGTATAAAAACTACCACTTTGGAATCTTTTGCGGTTTTCACTGCCTGTTACAGGTTTGTTAGAATAATTGCTTTTGAAATAATGTTATAAATTTGAGAACATAGTAATCTGATCTTTTACAACTAACAAAGCGGGTTTGGTTTTGTTCTGCTTTTTATTTATGGAAATTTGTTTTGTCAAATGTTATTAGTGAATTACAGAAGTTGTTATTATGTAAGAAAGGTCATGGCTTACTTCCTTATAGCAATAAAAGAAATCAATAACTTGCCTATACTAATATTACAGAGGTAAAATTTGTTTGTTTGTATGTAGGGAGTAATCTTTTTAACTACCGAACCGATTGAAAAAATTGTTTCACTAATAAAAAGCTACATTATACCTGAGTAACATTGGCTATAATTCTTTTTGATAAAAACATTTTTTATTTCAATATTTGTAAATTTAGTCCGAAAAAAAATCTTAGGTTAGGCCTAGACTGATGAACCAACACATGTATTTACATTTATTACTATAGCAACCAATTGAATGAAATAACAGATAAAAAAGCTGTTTGCTCCAATATTTCCATTAACAGCTGATTTCAAACTTTAAAGCAATTATTTGTTTGTCTAACTTTTAGGTTAGGTTTTTATTAAAGTGTAGATCTGAGTCTTGCTAGTCTTTTAACCTTTATTATAACTGCTGTTATAAAATATACGAAACAATTTGATTTGAACATCTTTAACATTACTTACCATCTTAGCTTTGGAGTTATTATTAATCCTACACATTTCTAAAGAAAACATATCATGATTGTGTATAGAATGTTCCAACGAGGTTGGCGTGCGGAGCATGCACGGGTTTCCCCTAGTATGTTATAATTTGCAGCAGTCACTAGAATATAATACGTAAATAATGTTTCTATCCATGTCTTGTTACCATAGTAAATAGTTTTAAACCTTCTGACATAGAATTCTTTTTACAACAGTTAAAGAAAGGTCTTATATTTGAAGTGTATTCTAAATGTAAATGAGTTTCGTGTAAGATTTTAATATTCTTAAATTTTCAGTTTTTACGTGATTTCCTGGAAAACACAGTGGCAGGTGGTTATACTGTAGAGTGGAAGAGATCCGCATTCTTCCGCTTTGTGGAATTATTTCATTCCACGGAAGTATCACAAGAGCTGAAAGCAAAAATCCTACAACTTATCGTCATCCCTTGCTTTGCTGTATGCTTTGAAAGGGGAGAAGGAGAGAAACTTGTAGGAGGTCCCGCTACACCTAACCATGATTCTCCTGACAATGTGATCTCTGTCTTTATGACCAAGGTAAGCATTTTATCTTTTAATATAGTTCACAATTAATTGTTTAAAATGAATTTGATAAGTAATTAGATTAGCTTGATTTGTGTGGTTTTCCGGATATTGTTAAATTAAAATTGATATTTTATTTCTTAACAAAAATCATTTCCTAAAGTAATATAGTATATGAAACATAATGTTTCTTCATTAAGTTCTTTATTAAATCTTCTATACTTAATTTGAAAAAAATGTTTTGGTTATTTAAATGATGAACTTATTTTCTTATAATTATATTTAAACATCACCTAAAAAAAGAAAAGAAACAAAATAACAGTAATGAAATATTTTATATATTTCTTGGAATTTTTTTTTTTTTTTTTGTATCTTGTCAATAAGAATATAATCTTTTATAAATCTAAAGTTCTTGGATTTAAAATCTATTAAGTTCGATCTTCAAAATTAACAATTATTATCTTTCGTAATTTGATACTTAATATTTTTAATTATTCACCAATAACAAAATCCAGTTAATAAATTACTAAATAGGTAGTACTGTTGAATTATACTACCCTTGCTGCAACCCTCTATTACATTTAGAAATCTAAATCAAATACGGTAAACCCAACTACATGATTGCGTCTGTCCCATGGCTAATTAATTAAATATAATCCTTGCAGATCATTAACCCTGATGATCCATTTGGCAGTTCAGACTGTGTGAGAATACTTCTTCTGCAGTTATCATGTCTTTTAGTTGAACAAGCTCTTCCTCACATCCACGATACAGCTAACAAGACCCAAGGAGCTAAACTACATCGCCTGATGACTTTTGCCTGGCCGTGCGTTCAAGACAACAATTGTGTTGATCCTGCTACTAGGTATCATGGCCACTTGCTCATTTCCCACATCATAGCAAAGTTTGCAACTCATAGTTTGTCCTACAAGCGAATAGTTGTAAAAGGTAAAATTAGTAATATTCTATTCTTAAATTATTTTTATTTTATTTAAATGAAATAATGCAAAACATGCACATACACAGTGTGATTGTAAAAACTATAGTCAAATTCCATGCCAATCTCCATTGGTAACATGAAATCGCAGGTGCATTACATTATCTTCTTTATGATGCAGTAAATAAACGTTTAACTCTTGAAGAAAAAAAGTGCAACAAATTATTTTCCACTTGCTCCACCACATTTTAACAAGATGACACATATCCATAAAGATGGGATGACTTTATTTACTGTCAGCGAGGCACGAGATGGTCCCTGAGTCCTTGCCTACATTTAGTTTGAAGGCGCTTGTAGCAATGTGCCACGGCCGTCTGTCTCTAGTACAAAGCCGCCGTAGTAGTGAATGTCCGCAGCATCGTTATTCGACAAATGCTATTTAAAATCGAACGTGGAATCATGGTACAAAATAGGAATCCTTCGGTGTGTGTGTGTGTGTGTGTGTGTGTGTTTTTAATATATATAAAAAATAACATTATTAGTAGCAATTATTGGAAAAATATATGCAATTACTGCTGTGAAAGAACAAAATATATATACTGTTCGTATGTACGTTTACTTAATTATTATACTAAATGGATTTTAATAGATTAACAGATAACAGCTTAAAAAATATTATAATTCCGAATAGTAGTGTTGAAATAATATTAATAATATGTATTTAAAAACACGGTAACAGTTTGGTATAGTATAATATTTTTGTATTTCTAAGTTTAAAAACGATAGAAAATTTAATTATTAATGAACAGTGTAATAATGTTACTTACAAATAACAATAAAAGAAAACATCAAGTAATACAAATTATAATAAATATGACTATAAATTAACTTTAATTGATATAACACATTTTTTATACAACAACTGTGCATTTATTATACAACAAGTTATAAAACTCCTGCATAGAGTTCTTAAAACTAATTAATAGCCCAGTCATTCTGTGCAAAAATAAGCCTCGACCTGAGAAAAAATCGGGCCTACAGAAAAATTGTTTTTAGAACTTCTTGACAGTGAAAATAACATAAAAAAAACTTTACATCCATAGGGGTCCAATTAATTAATATATTCACGTGTAAAGGTGTACTTTGTGATATTTTTTAAAATAACCAGAAAACTAGTGCTTTTTTAGCAAAAATGCAGGAGACCAAACTTTGAGCTTATAAAATTCTGAACAATTTGCTTTTTTATTATCTCCATAGCACTTACGGATCACGAGATATTGCCATTTCTAACTAAAAGTTGTAAATTTCTAACTTTTAGGTTAGGTTTTTATTAAATTGTAGTCCTAAGCCTTGCTAGTACTTTTACTACAAGTGCTGTTTTAAAATATACAAAATAACTTGATTTGAACATTTAACATTATTTACCATCTTATCTTTGGGGTTATTATTAATAATATAAGCAAAAATGTTTTGTTTATTTGTTTATAATATGTAGGGGGGGGGGGTAATCTCTGGAATTACTGAACCGATTAAAAAAATAGTTTTACTAATATAAAGTTACACTATCTTTGAGTAACATAGGTTATAATAAATTTTGATTTAAGGGGTAAAACAACCCCTAAAACAATAAATATTAATTTTTATACTTTCCTTAAAGCTAGAATGCTGAAATTTTTTACATTTATTTCTTACAAGATATATAGAAAAGTAAACTAGATTTGCATTTTGTCGCCTACTGCTACGGGGTGAAAATGTGATAACAACCCCTAAAAAATTAATAATGAATTATTATTTTTTCATTTAAGTTATTAAACTGAAAATTTGTACATTTACTTCTTACAACATACATATAAAAAGTATCATAGATTGACATTTTGTCGCATGCTGCCAAAGGGTGAAAATGCAGTAAAAATTTTGATTGTTATACTTTCCTTAAAGCTAGAGAATAAACCCATAGTAAATTAATAAAAATAAGAAACCACTATGTTACATCCCAATTAAAAATAAATAAGACATTTTAGAATTTAATAGTAGAGCCTATTTATATAAAATAACCTGTTTGCATTTGCTTCGACGGGAGTCACCGTGGGGGTTGGCGAGCGAAGCGAGCAGGGGGCGGAGCCTTCTAGTATATTATATAAAGAAACTTTAAGAAGCGTGATAATATCAAGTATTAATTTTGTTAATCTAGAAATACGATAGTATGTTGTGATATACTTAAAATATTGGATTTTCAAATGTTTCGGACAGAATATATCTGAGCAATGCGTCTCAAAATGAAAATAAACACGTGTAGTGATCTACGCTAGTGGTGATACAGGCAGTCTGATACTTCCTCTGCCTTTGTCTGGTTTTGTTATAACTTAAGTCATATCAAGCTTCCGTTCGCTGTATAGAGCCCTGGCTGTTAGTAGCATTTTGTTGTGTACCTCGTCTAGCAATCGTACTTCCTGTTAGAAGTAAACTTCCTATATAAACTTACATTCATACAAAATATTTTACAGTAACTTAAATTTGGTTAATATTATTGTAGGTCCTACTTTATAGCTTTTTGATTTTTAGAACATCCTGTACTTACTACATATTTTTTAAACTTAATTTACTCAATTTATTTATGATATTTAAAGCGCCTGTAGGCTACTAGGTACACATTTTTCATTACTGATTACTATTTGTGCTGATTTTGTTGAGAATTTAGTCAATAGAATTAATTTGAAAAAATCGGTTGTTTTAATTACAAAAATCCATTTTAACATAAGCCTACATGATCAATATCAATACTAAGCTATATGACGTTATATTTTCCGCTATCGCGTCAGTCTATTAAATAGTCCCCTTTACTCGCCTTTGCGCCTGCTAAACACTCGATACCGCGTGAGGACATGGCTGTATACGGCTATCTCCAGGGACCATCTCGTGGCTCGCTGACAGTACCATAGGACACAAGACACAACATTCCTTTGCAAATAATATATTCACTGCATCTTGTAACATCTAGTACATTACAAAAAAAAAAAAATTTTAATAAACTTTAGTTAAAAAATCATGTAGGATAAGAATTTATTTAATTATTGTATACTATTTATTTTATTTCATTTCACTAATATTTAAAATCTTTCATTTACTTGCAATTTTTTAAAAAAACCCATAAAATCCAAATGTGAATAAAACTGAAAAATATTATTTATTTATTAGTGTGAAATGTAAACAAACCTGGTGACGTAACAAGATGGCAGTCCAAGTTGACAGTTCAGTGCCGTCTTCATCAAATTCTCATCAATACTTTTATATCATATAATTCATGTCTGACATCACAGATGTTTTATTTAGCAGATATCCGACTGGCCACGTGCGATCCACAGGTAGATGTTTGTCTACCATAGACCACAGTTTGCTGCCAGAATAATCCTTCAAAACACACACACAATAGAAATTACACTGATTTAAATAAAAACCCCGAACCACAAAACAAGGAACAAAAACAATAACTAAAGAACTAAATTGTAAGTTATGATTAATACGTTACCCTTATGTACATTTCAATGACAATAGAAATTCCTTAAAATAATCTTTCTTTTAAATTGGATTTAAAAGAACGCTTCTACGCACCGGCAAACTCGGCATCGAGCATGGATGCAGAATTGTTGGCCCTCAATGCGGCGCTGGTGGGCTGTGGGCAGGTGCCGGACTCAAGGATATGTATTCTTACGGACTCTAAGTCGGCCATTGAGGCAATTCAAAAAAACACACCTGACGACTACTACTTCCGGACGAGTGAAATAAAGAGCCTTTTAGGAGCCCTACAGGAGACTGGAAAAACCATAGTCTTCCAGTGGATTCCATCGCACTGTGGATTGCAGGGAAATGAACTGGCGGACCAAATAGCTAAAAGTGCGGCTGAGATGCACCCGGTCCCACCCACAAAATTCTCTCTCAGCAAATGCAAAAGGAAGATTGAAAGATTTGTAATGGAGAAATGGACTGAGAGATGGAAGCAAGAAACTGTTGGACGGTCTTTGTTTAAAATCCAGGAAACACCTACCGCACCAAACTGGTATAGAGGGGTCTCCCGCAGCGTTGCTACGTTTATGGCAAGAGCTCGAATGGGACACGCGGTAACAAACAGCTACCTAAGAAAATTTCGACTGAAGGAAACCGACAGATGCGAGAGGTGCGGCGTCGAAGAGGAGACCATAGGCCACATACTGCTGGAGTGCACCTCGGAGAACAGAATGAGAGATTCTCTCAGAGAAGCTTTAAAGGACAGCCAAAACAAATTGGAAGACGCACTGCGGAACAAGAGGCATTGGGCATTGGCGGCTGCGGCATTTCATGGTCATCGAGTCGTCGGCATTACCTGAGGCCGGAAGCTCGTATGAAGAAGTAAGTTAAATTGGATTTCGATCACTGTGGAAGTACTTGGAATAATGAACAGTGGCTGCTAAATGAAAATTAGACAGACATGATGGGCTGATTTAAATGTTTAATGAAATGTGTTTTTAATGAAATAAAAAAAACATTAATGAACAAAGATTTAAAAGAAGCAAAATTGCTAACCAAAAATTACCCTAATTTACATAAATGTTTAAATAATAACAATTTTTTTTAAACAAACCAAATGCAGAGGTAAAAATTGAGAACGGCATGACCAGAGGTTTTTTTTTAAATTTCTTCATATTATGAAAGAACACGTTAAACTGATTATAAAAACATGGAAAATATCCGCGGGAAATAAAAATTATAGAAATTATGAGAGAAATTAAAGTAGAAAATATAGAGGTTAACTTCAGTATTTTTTTTATATTTTAACACTAAATAAAAGAAACAAATCACTTAATACACCAAGAAATATCAATAATAACTTCACTAAACAAAATTGATGAAAGAAATCACGAAAATATATGTAGATATTTATATAACTTTCCAAAACTTTTAGTTTAAAAACAATAACAATTGTCGTTAAGAAATTACATTGAATACCAGTATAAAAGAAGAAACTTATAATTTCTGATTGCCAACGTTGCCACATTGAACATATGTAATAGGACAAGATGACGTAACAGTAATCACAACATTTTACTAGTCGTTATTATAACATTATATAATTAGAATAAAAAAAAAAAACTAGAGGGACTGACCTATATTGTTTAGTCACAATATGTTACCGATAACAGTATTATTATAAAATGTCGTCGTTATTATCACATAATATAATTAGAATAAAAAAAAAACTAGAGGTACTGACCTATACTGTTTAGTCACAATATGTTACCGATAACAGTATTATTATAAAATGTCGTCGTTATTATCACATTAAATAATTAAAATTAAAAAAAAAACTAGAGGTACTGACCTATACTGTTTAGTCACAATATGTTACCGATAACAGTATAATTATAATATTTCGTCGATATTATCACATTCGTAGGGTTCTAACTTATAAACACTTATTATTTCCTAATTTTAGGCAATATAGGAGGCACTGATAAACCCACTCAAATCTAATTGCAGCCAATCTGGCAACCCTGTTCCTATCGCGTATTAAAATGGGTGTACATTGTCTATGTTAAAATCCCATAAGCGATTTTTGGTTTGTTAATTTGTTATGTTATATTTGATTTAGAATGTTTATAATTGATTTCCGGCGATCAGTGAAGTGTCTAATTTCATTATATATATATATAGGAAAAAGTGATATATAGTGTGAATAAAAAAAAAAATACTGAAGTTAACCTCTATATTTCCTACTTTTATTTCTCTCGTAATTTCTATAATTTTTATTTCCCGCGGATATTTTTCATGTTTTTATAATCAGTTTAACGTGTTCTTTCATAATATGAAGAAA
>JAGFPH010000434.1:355684-366895 GCA_018207615.1 Philaenus spumarius | reverse complement strand
AATGCAGACACAAAATTATCAGGGCTGTGCGAATCCAGAAATTCTAGATCGAATCCGAATGCGAATAATATTTTTTCAGTCATTTCGAATCCGAATCGAACCCGAATAATATTTGTATGCTAATTACAAATCCGAATAATATTTTTAGGCTAATTACGAATCCGAATCGAGTCCGAATCTCAAGTCTACGAATTCAAATTGAATCCGAATCCTCTAAAGTTTGTCGAATTGATACCAAATATTAAAAAAGTATACATTTTAAAAGGTTTTTTATAAAAATTATTATTTATTGGACTGTGAGGAGCTTATTTTAAAATTAAATTATATTAAAAACTAACATTGAATCCAAGTCCAACTTCTTTTTATTGGGAATTTAACACAATCAAATACAGCCCACCTACTAACTGGTATCATAATTTAGTTAATAATAATTATTAAGTGAATAACATAATACAAATTTAATAGGCTAATTAAATCAGGTAATGTCGAAAATTAAAAAATCAAACTGCAACACATGGTGCACATGGTTGAACATTCTCTGTTCAAAACCGTTAATTATTTTTTTCTCATTCGTACTGTTTTATCGTTGAAAAAATTTCGAATCTTTTCAGTCACTACTTGATCTTTTGAATCGAATCCAGAGATGGATTCGGATTCGAATCTATTTTCAAACTATTTGCACAGCCCTGAAAATTATTAATATTTTATGAAATGTTAATCCTTACGCAAGTAGGCTATTTTGTTGTAGAACCAGTCTTAATACCATATGGTGGCACGTTTTACTAAAATATCCAATCTTCACTAATTTTTTCTAACTAACTTCACTATCTATTCTTATGGAGACTTCTTACTATTTCACAAACCATGAAGAAAGTCTTAAATGTTCTTGCAGAGCAACTTTCCTAAGGCTTTGCCTGGGCACAACTGAACATCAGATTTTGCTTTTCACAAATTAATACGAAGAAATTTCTTCTACTACTAACTTTTGTCATTTACTACATTACATTACTGAACAAATATATTATTCGTTCCATACAACTGTTTAAAACAGCATAACTTTGTCGATCACTGTGGTATACGCCCATCTAGCTCTGAGCCTAGTAATTGACTTTGCTACGTATTGCAGAGGACTAAACACGCCATGTATTTTCTCACACGCCTGACGTATGTACAGTTCCGGTCTCCCTTCTAGAAAATTCCATATCATATCGCACGACTTCATGTCTGTTTTTGGAATGTTGTTAAAGTTTGTATATCCGTTTTTTGGAGCTTGCATTTCAATGTTCGAAAATAATATCACTTTGTTCTGATTTTAGTTATTTAAGTCACTTAACTTTTTATGTCTGCATATAAAGAAATATTTTACATTTATTAAATTTACTATTTACTGTCTACTTACAGTTTAAAAATCCTTCTACCTTTATTTTAAATTTTAACTTTATTTAATTCTTTTGTTTTAAAACTCAAACTTGAGTTTAATTCTTTTTCAAGATAAATTCCCATTGAATGCCTCCATGAAAATTATGTACGTTACAATCTGTACCTCTAAACATTAAGCTTAAAAATGTTTGCAATAATTTATTTAACATAATAAATCAATGGTGTCTCATTCTTGTCTCTTTTTACAATTTAGTCTTTCGTGGGTTACTAAAAGCACATGCTATTGAAGTTCGACAAGTAGTTCGTCAAGCTTTGGAAATTTTAACTCCAGCTATGCCAATTCGAATGGAAGATGGCTACAAGCTACTCACTCACTGGACAAAGAAAATCATTGTAGATGAAGGTCATTCGATGCAACAGCTGTTTCATATTTTACAACTGGTTGTCCGGCATTATAAAGTAAGTATCAGTGAATTACTTGTTAGAAGCAAGGAATGGCAGTGATTTTGAACTGTAAAATGAAAAAGTTGGGCAGTTAGAATATTATGTAGTATTGCTTAGCTTAATTTTGGTTAAGAAAACGAGCTAAGATTTGTAATGCTATTTTTTAGAGTTAATTATCTGTTGGCTAGTTGAAAAACAATAATTATTTATAAATGGCCCAATTCTCAGGTGTAGCACAAGAAATCAATTTTGATCTTACATATAAAGCTATGGCTATACTTATACGATCAGAGGCGACCCGGTCCGTCGCAGAATTCCATAGTAGTGGCTTAATCTAACAGACTCTCACCGTTCCGACATGTGTCAGAAGGATGCGCCCGCATTCCACCCACCATCAGTTTGGATTTCCTGCTACTACTGTCACAATTATCGTGAATTGCAAAATCATCATGAAAGAACAGACTAAACGTTCTTTCTGGTCGGGACCTGTGGCTATATCTATCCAACCCGCGCAGAGCGGAGCCGAATCGACCCGTTCCGGTATGCTCTGAGAGCATGGAAAAAATTTGGCTCTGCTCGTATAGATGTAGCCACTCTCATTTAAATACACATAAAGAATAGCTGGAAAAATTCCGCTCGGCTCGGCTCTGATCTTAAAAGTATAGCCGTACTTTAATACAGCTAAGTCAAATTTTATAAAAAAGTGTTTATATATATAATAAGAAACAGAATGTTTGAATGCAGCTATGTTTTCAAGTTTAAAAAAATATCCAAACAGTCTTTTATTAAAAAGAAATATAGTGATGAAAAGGGAAAATTTACTTTTGATGTTCTGTACAATATATTTAAATTCTTCCAACTCGTTCTTTGTCCACATACTGGAATTTCAAGCGCTAAAGTTCCCAAAGTTTTTTATCCCGGTCCTGGAATACCAGGGATTTAAGATCCTAACTTTCTCTTGACCACAGCATGGAATTTTGGGCAGGCCAAAACCCAAAATGTACTTGTACACTGATTTTACTAAATTTGTATATCTTTGAAACAGTTCTACATGTCATACAATTTTTACAAGGTACAATTTTGATAATGATAAAATTTTCTGAGAAACTGGTAGTTTCCGAGATCATAGCATCAATCTTAATTTTTCTCCTTTTGTCCATCTATAATGTTTTTGTAAGGTTGTATTGATGGGGGCTTTTTTAACTATTGTTTAGAAGATCAAAATAAAGCATCCCACAAAAATCGAAGTTGTTGCTAATTTAAAGTTTCACCATGTTTACTTTAATGTATGAGTATAAGTAAATATACTTGTAAAATGTAATTGATTAATTCTCTTGTCAATGTGTAGAAAATATTATTTTTCTGTTATAAAAAGTATTTTATAGTATTTTTTTTTTATTTATGATTACTGCCATTATTATTTGTACTAGCATATTTATTCTAACATATTGCTAATTCCAGTGCTAAATTGTTAGTTTGTTTTTCATTCTTCTAATATAGGTATATTATCCAGTACGCCACCAACTTGTTCAACACATGGTTAGCTCTATTCAACGTTTAGGCTTTAGTGCATCGGCAACAATAGAGTACCGCAAGTTGGCTGTGGAATTAGCAGAGGTGATAATCAAATGGGAACTTCAGCGCATCAAAGACGAGTCTGACGCTAATGAAGTAAGTTACAAATAAATAATAAAATTAGAAAAGATTTTTTAAATTAAAAATAGATTAAAACAAAAAGTATAGTTGTTAACCAATATTACCATAAGAATTGAATTTTTACAATAATAAGTTAATTTTATTACCTTTTTTTCTGAAAACATTTAACAAAAATTTTTCATGAAAAAGTTATTTTAGTTACTTATATATTTATATCTTTACCAGCTTTAAAGTAGCATTGATGGCCCTTATTTTTTCTATGTGGCCCACTTAAATAATATCTTACATATGCTCCGTTATTATAAAGACCATGCAAATAAACATTTAAAGAAAGTGTTCCCTGTTAACCTTTTGAGGTCTCATTAAAATATACCCAGTCATTCCTCATGATGTAATTAATTTTTTCCTTTTTAACTGTTTTGTGATGTGACACAATATAATAATCATTAAATTAGTTCTGTTGATTTTGAAACATTACACTTGATTCTCACTTCAATAAAGGTTGAAACTCTTAAATGCTTTTTAAAATAAACGGTATCAGGAAACTGACACATACTTTCTCCCTCATTATAGGAACTTAATAAAAAATATTATTTCATGAAGCCAAAAGTGTATGAAAGAAACATAAATTTCGTATTATTGTTTTTTTTAAATGATAACTTATAATTTTGTTAAGAGATGCACTGTCATTTCCCTGGAAAGTATAACAGCTAGTCTTATATAAATTTTTTTAATTTTTTTATTTTTAAGAGTAATTTTCCCATAAAATCCATAAAATAACGGAAAAACCAACTTTTCTCAAAAGCGGTTCAAACGATTTTGATTAAAATTTTATAGTTTATAGTACTTTAGGTCCCTAATAAACTATAAAATTTTAATCAAAATCGTTAGAGCCGTTTTGAGAAAAGTTGATTTTTCCGTTATTTTAAGGGTTTTTATGGGAAAATTACTCTTAAAAATCAAAAATTCACAAAAATAAAAAAAACACCTGGAGATACCGTGGATTAGTACCTCCATACCAAATTTTTTCAAAATCGGATGACTGGTTTAGGCTCTAGGTCTGATAACATCCACACACACACACACAGACATCACTCCGAAAACCACTTTTTTAGGTTCAGGGGGACCCAAAACGGATATTTCTACCAAAAACTCAAACTCGAAAATTTTGACGAATACAATACTTTCTCCATATACTATGGTATAGGGGGAGAAAGTTAAAAGTAGTGAGCCAATGTTTATAAGACAAGTAACAGATTTTAGTGTAAGAATTTCAATGTTTACTTAGGAAAAATATTTCACAGATAAAAATCTTATTTTAGTTTCAAAGTCATTATTACATTTATTACCTTTTTTAACCATTCTCAACACTCACTTCACTAATTTGGCTATCTGATTCATCATATGATTAATTTTCAATAGGTTCTTTATTTAAATTTAAAAGTACACTTACGATTCGCCTCAATTACCAAGTTGTAATGTAGAAAAAACTGATAAAACAATACTGCAATTTTCATTCCTCAGTGTTGAAGATAAAATTCCTAAATATAATAAAATTCAATAATGGTGAATGTGTCATAACGTTGCAAACATAGAATGAACATAGTTTCTAAAATTGAAAAGCTGTTGTGCGAGCATTCAGCAGTTAAGGTGCTAATTGACCCATATGACTTATATGGTGCTTTTCCATGTGATAAAGGGTTAAAAAATTGATAAAATAAACTTATTTGAGTAAATAGTGTCTAACAGAAAGACGCTATGCTGTAAGAAAGTGAGGGTAAGGAATTATAAAGTTTTGTTAAGTTACAATATTGTTGTTTCATTTTCACCGTAAAAAATAAAGTTTCTATGAATATGAAAATAAGATAAATTTCCTTCAGAGTTATAGGAGTGACAAAGACTGGTGTACGGTTTATACTTTTAACAGCAGGACTTTAAAGTCAGCTCTTTTAAATACTTGTTTTAAAAAGTGCGCTTTGAAAATTTGCAGCAATTAAGGATGTTTTCTGACACTGACAAAAGAGAATAAAAACTTTAAAAATTCTGAAAGCTCTTCAAAATAACTTCTTATTCACAAAGTGTTTTGTTTGAGGAATTGGGATTGACAGTTAAATATACCTACCTGGTTTTAATAATTCATCTTTTTTTTTTCTTGATAACTTTGGGTTAAGACATTAGTCCATATGGTTTCTATATTATTAATTAGAACAAGCGTTGCAATGGAATAAATGATGAATAATTGTAGAAATGGATGTGATATATGTTCATTATTATTATATGGAGCTAACCAATCGAACAATCATTTTTACAGTCTCTCGAAGGAGTGCGTAAAACAGACGATGGCGAATCTCAGTGGAAACGTTTGGCTGTGTCTGGACCTTCAGGCCTTCCAACCGCTGTAGTACCTAAAGAAGAACCTGATATGACTAAACCAATTGAAAGGACTCATACAGATGCTGTTATCAATTTCTTGGCCAGACTTGCTTGTCAGGTATTTGTACTTAGATTTAACTGAGATTCATCATGTTTGGTGTAATGGCCAAAACACTTGCTAAAATTAGTTTCATCTTTTCATGTTATTTAGAAATAACATTTACAAAATTAATTAGTTCACTTTCACATAAAAAATATATATATATAATTTAAATCACTCTGACATCGAGTTAACAAATAATTTTATGAAACAGGTAAATGAAGTGACACCAGGAACAACAGGAATAGGTTCCCCAGGAGAGTTGTTGTCTCGACGATGTGTAGCTTTGATAAGAATGGCATTGAAACCAGACGTTTGGCCTCAGCAGAACGTTGATTTACGTCTTTCATGGTTGGACAAAGTTTTTCTTAGTATAGATTCACCCACACCAAATTTAGGCAACGTATGTACAGCTTTGGAATTGTTTACTTTTCTTTTGACTGTCATGAAGAAGGAACAAGTTCTGGCAACATGTAAACCTTTGCAGCGAGGCATTGCTGCCTGTATCTCTAGCAGCAATACTAAGGTAAGTCACTTTAATTATTAAAATGCTGAATGTTTAAACCGTATAATGAAATCTTGGCACTCGAAGAAAATTTTATTTTTGTAATACACCAATTCTTTTAAGGCCTATTGTTAAGCAAATCTGTATAAGAATTTATTTCCTTTATCGAATAATATTAATTTACCTTTATCATTATTTAATATTCTTTAATACCTCTGTACATAAATCTATAATTTTATACAATTTCCATTAGAATCAGTAAAGTTGGTCTTCATAGGAATGAATATACAGTAGAGTAGAGTCCCGCTAATCCAAAAATCCGCCTATTCCGAACAGAGTTCAGAAAAATACCGATTTTTTAAACGTAAAAACAGGAGAAATTAAAAAGACGTTCTTGAAAAAACGTACATTTATTGTAGGCCTGTGCGAGCCTAGATTTTTGAGTTCGAGCCTAGCCGAGCTTTTTATATAGCTCACGAACTCGAGCTTTTGACGAGCCGAGCTTTCTTATTACTTACTTCAATGTATTACTAGGTAACAATCGGGGATTAAAACGATAAATACTTAATTTTAACAGCACTAGAGTAAAAAAAGTGCGAATTTTACAGTGTGTAAAATGAATATTGACTAACTACTGGATTTTATTAACATTTTATTTCTTGGTTAATAAATAAATAAAATAATTACAATTATTTTCAAATTTTTAGTTCGGTTTGCTTTTAAAGCGTATTATTTACATTCTTATTTTTTAGTCTGGGGACCATGATCAGTGCTCACTTATTACATCCAACAAAATTAATGAGCTCCCGAAGTTTTTGTATATCGTCGTGAATCACCCTGTTTATAAAGTTTTTGATGACACCTGAAAACGTGTTTTGGGGACCATGATCAGTGCTCACTTACTACACCCAACAAAATTAATATTGCATTGTCATCGTTCCTTGATAAGTGTGCAAAGTTTCAAATCAATCCGACGTTTTGAAGGGGGTGAAAATCACGTCGTGTTCTGGGGACCATGATCAGTGCTCACTTACTACACCCGAAAAATTAATATTGCATTGTCATCGGTCCTTGTTCTTCATATATACTATACACAAGGATATATATATATATATAGAAGTTTTCACTTCAATAAAAGTATTCAGCTAAGTTAAATTACGGACAAAATCATGAAAATGGATATATTTCTTTTCATCATTTTTAAAAATGTAAATTTTTTTACTTCCGATTGGTGTGTGGAATTTACATTGTTCTTACTTCATTAGAGAGGAGTTTGATCTCCACAAAAATGAAATTATTATCATCGGCGATGATGATTGTAAAGGTTTTTCATTTTAAAGATTACAAATTGTTTTTGTTGTACAATTTTCTATCTTTTAGTTTTGAGATTTGCATAAAACTGAAGTTTTCCATTTTGAAATAGTGAGATGTCATTATTATAAAAATAATTTGTTTAAGAATGCTTTTCAGGTGTTTTGGTGTACATTTATAATTTTGTTTTGTGAAAATAAAGAAATAGGCATATGCTTTACGAAAAGAATTGGATAATTTTAAATTCCAGTTGATGAGTATAATTTTACTATCTACAGCCAGGGTTGTTATACACTTTATAAAAAGCTAATAGTTAACTAATTATAAATGCCAAATTACATTTATCTGTAAAATAAAAATAATTGTAATTAGAAAATTATTCTTAATAAAAATTAGTAATTAACTTTTTCAGTTGATTGATATTATTGAAACTGACAAAAAGAAATGTGTCTTCACAAGTAATATAACTTATTAGTCTGATGTGATAATGTTATTAAATATACAAATGGTTTCAGGTTATTAGATTAACACATGGACTGTTGTCTCGCTTAATGACTATATTCCCAACGGAACAATCATCAACTCCTTTAGCTTCCAAGTATGAGGAGTTGGAATGTCTCTATGCCTGTGTTGGAAAGGTAATCATGACAAAGTTTATTGCTTAAATATATAAAGTGTACCATAAGTAAAGTGCCACACTTCGGGGAATGGTTCTATGGGTCAAAATAAGAAAACAGTTCATATAAACGCAGACCCGAAAATGCTTTGTTTTCTAGATATCCGCCATTGTGTTTTTTGTACAAAATAATTCTTATCTAGAGAACGGTTTGACTGATTGAGTTCAAACTTGGCATGAAGTTTAACCTAACAATGGTATATCTCAAGAAAAATAAGTGATTAAATCCAATCATAAGTTTCAAAATGGTCGCTGTTTGAAAATTTCAAACCTAAATTACTCAAAAATCTTACATTTAAACAAAAAATGTCAAGACACCTTTTTTGTAGCCCTTTTGATCCCCTTTCGGATGGTGTAACTGTCAAAACAATCGGATGAAATATAATAGTTAAGTTATGTGTAATAATTGGTTTATTCAACCCGACATCCTATACGAACACAGTAAACATAGCAATATTGTATGTACATTTGCTGTCATAATCCTTTAACTTAGCTAAAAACTGTGCACATGTACATTTCTTAGAGATGTACATTACGTGTTTCTTTTGCCTAATTTTGGGCAGTTACTGCTTAGTGTTTTGAATTGTAGTAGGTCTAGAGTTTCCAAGAAGAAAAAAGGCGGTAGATATTAAATATGTAGTGTGCTTTAAAAGGGGGCTTTGCAATGAAACGCTATATAGTTGTGTAAGACTTGTGAAATAAAACCTACTCCTCAACCCTCAACAAATATTTTGAAATCTACCTTTCACAAAAAATAAATTATTAGTGGTAAGTACATAATTAAATTTTGAAAAATGATAGCATGATATGTTTATTTTGTTAGGCCTGATTGTGTTAATTATGTGTTTTTTTTTTTTTTTCTATGTAGAAGAAACCAAGCAAGAGTACATAGCACTTTTTTTAAGATTGATTGAAAAAATTTGTAAGAAATAAATAAATAGTTTAAGATTTAAAAATCAATGAGGTTATATGTTTATTTGTAACAAAAAAGAACTTTATGGATATTGGAAAATAAATTTTAAACTTAATATCACACATGTTCTAAATGTGTCATGTTTTTCACGTCGTGCAAAGGGTTAAATTATTTCTTTAGGACATAATTTAATTTTCACATTTTTTATAAATTATTGATTGGTTTTAGGTTATTTTCGAAGGATTGGGTAACTATGAAAAGAACACTTCAGCTTCATCTGCATCACTGTTTGGTACACTGATGATGCTGAAGGCTGCGTGTGTCAACAATCCAGGCTATGTGGATCGTACCATGATTCCGTTCATTCGTGTTATTCAGCGCATGGCTAGAGAACATCTCAGTACAACCAATGCTGAAGCAACTCCTGGTCAGTTCATTTTCTAGACGTGTAAGATTTTAACTGATAAATATTGATGATACAAAGTAGGGGTGCGCAAGATATCAAAACTCATTTCTTAGTTATATTTATCTCAATTTATTCATACTTTTCTCAATATGTTTTAAAAGTCTGTCGTTTTAATTTTGGAATATTTTTATAAAGGGTAAAATTTATATCAGAATGAAAAGAAGATAATAATAATTATTTTGAATTGAATCTCTTTAGTTGAATTGAAAACCCTATTTCTGTTTTTGCAGTTTGTTATAGTGACAATTAATTGAATTATTGGATATATTAATAGAGTTACCTAAATGGGTTTTATTTTGTGTAGTATATTATTGTGCTTTATAACTTTAACTGAAACAAAAAATACATCTTGATACACACTCAATAATTAGTTATTATCCTGTTGTGAGATATTGGCATCACAGTAACAAAATGTAGTGAGGAGATCAGTGACTTTCATAAACAAAGGTGGCCCTGCGTGCCCAGAAGAAGTGAACGAAAGAAGTGTGGCATTTCTTCTCTTCCTAACTCACAATAGTAGTCATGTTTTAGTTTCTGGTCAAAAGTATTGATTTATCATTCATTTTTCAGAGGCTAGGATATAACAGGTTTCATTCTGAATTCGTTTGTCAAGTGCAAATTGTTAAAATTATTAGAAAAACTGTATATTTGAAAAATTATTGTATTTCATTTGTTGGAAAAATTCTTTTAAATCATTAATTAATAAAGGAATTGAAATACTCAACTGTCAAAAAACAGTCAATTTTAGACTTTTGTATTTTCAAATGGGTAAATCCACATTTCTTAAAATTAAATACTGTCATCCAATCGTAGTATTTTTTCTTTCTTGTAAAATTTATTTCAAATATAATTTGTACAACTTTCCATGATGCGTTAAATCTTTGTTCCTTTAGAATAAAATTTATTACTAATCATTATTATATATATATATATTTTTTAAAGGTACTAGTGAGCTGCTGATATTAAGCTTGGATTTAGTAAAGAATCGTGTTGGTGTGATGACAGTGGAAACCAGAAAGACGTTTATTGGGACCATCCTTGTCGGACTGATTGAAAAAACTACAGATGTGAAAGTCATGAAGTCTATCGTCAAAGTATGTGATTATATAGACATGTTTGTAGTACACATATATTGCATCCTATTCTTTTACTTTCAAGTGATTGTAGAAATCAAAAAACCAACTTAACTATATGTCTATGTTATGTGTCCTCTACCCTTTAGACCAATTTGGGTGAAATTTTGTATGATAAATATTATATAGAATACATCCATCTGTTTTTTTTGAAGTGACAACTTCTATTGGCCCGTTGGGCACTTTCGACTTGGCTATGTTTTCGAAATCTCGCGTCACGCCAGATTTCTCGCGAGATCTTGCATCACGCCAGA
>JAGFPH010000434.1:322380-337694 GCA_018207615.1 Philaenus spumarius | reverse complement strand
AACCATTTATATATAAATAATTATTAATAGTTTTCAGCCGATTAAATTAAGTAGTAAGCATCTTATTTTACTGGATCTTTTAAAACATTTTGCTTTATTATTTTGAGATTAAGCTATTAATTATAAAAGTGTTTCTTTTTAAAAACGTAATGTTTTTACCATTACAATATTTAAAAATGTATAAGGAATAGCCCTTTAAGAGAGTTATTACTTACAATTAATAATTTATTATCTATATAAATAAAAGTGTAAATGTGCATTTGTTCAAAATCGATAATCTCCAAAAGCTCTTCACTGATTGCTCTGAAATTTTGACACAAACTTTTATTTGAATATAAGCGTGTTTTTTATATACTTCTAGAAAAACTGCAGCATCTATTGAACATAAAACCAACAAAAAATATAACAAAAATGTAAGCGCCGTTGCATATGTTTACTGACTGTAATACCAGTAATAACAATAGTCAGCAGTTTTCTATAAAGAAATAAAATTTGTTTGTATGTAAGGGATAATATCTGGAACTACTGAACTGATTGAAAAATATTTTTTACTAATAAAAAGCTACACTATCCCTGAGTAACATAAGCTAGAATTCATATTGATAAAAACATTTTTTATTTCAATATTTATAAATTTATTCGGAACAAACCATAGCGTCTTACAGCTGTAATAACAATAAATAAGCAACATTATGAAAAATGACTTGCGGCTTTTAGTCACTTTTAGAAATTTTAATCTTTTGACGTTTAATTATACGAGATTGCACTGACTTTAGTCTTTACACTACTCTATCGGTTTGTGTTACTTTTTTTGGAACACATATTGTTCAGTCTTTGATAATACTATTGATTACTCAAGCTCTTTCTTATACAATGCTCTCTACTAATTAGTTTGACTTATGGTCACCTTTAATTTAAAATATATCTTTGTTGGATTTGAGGATGTTACAAATGTTCAATTATTATTTAATAAATCATATTTTTGATATAGTAAATGGTACAATCCTTGCATGGTTTGTAATGTACATACTTCTCGTTCCCCTATACTTGGCAAAACATTAAAATCGTATACAAATTTAGTGTTCTAAGTAAAATAGTTAATTTGATGGTAAATGTTTCAAAACATTTAAAAAAAATAAAACTGAGCAGCAATATTTTATTTAAATACTTGTTAATTAATACTCTACTCGTGTTTATTTGTAGTGTAATTGACGAATTGAAATGGGCAAATAAGAAAATTTTTATTTTATGGAATCTAATTTCAGTGTCAGTTTAAATAATGACAGTAATTTTGTGTGGTAAATGAAGTGTTTAAGTAAATTCAAAACATTTATTTTCATGCAACAGTTGTTTTTTATGACAAAAACTGGAAAACTCATTTGAAACCTCTGAACATGAATATTTATTGGTCAAAGAATACCTTACAAGAGTTTTTGATTCACAAGTCTATACCCTCTGTTTTTTTAAATTGTTTTTTTTTTTTTTTTTTTTTTTTTTTTTAAATAATTTTTTTTTTTTTCTCTTTTTTAATCAAAATTAGGGGTGTTCAAGAAACTCTTGAGTAGTAACAAGAAGTAACTCAATATCGTCTCGATCTCGTTGTCAAGAGTAAAATTCATTTCTCGGTTGTACTTTTCTCGATTCAGCCATAAATTTCTCGGCATGTCTTTAAAATCTCGAGTTGCATTTTTAGCCTTTTTATAAAACTTAAAATATTACATTAGAATGAAAAGAAGATAAACAGAAGTTTTCATTGACAATGGGTAACAGATCAATAGGTTTCATTAAAATTGAGAAAGAAGTATTTCACTTTACCTGAAAATCAGGGAGAGAAACGCCTTCAAAAGTTGAAATAGTAAATCTATATTCGTTGGATGATGGCTGAAGAAGTGTAACAACACTTTCACCAATAACTTGGGTTCTTTCCAGTGTGGATATTCAACGTTTTCTATGTTCTCGTGTCTCTCCTTCAGAAATAAAAATCAAGCATAAATATATTATAGTAATTTTCTTTTAAGTTGAAAATTAAGCCACAATTTACTTAACTAAAAATAAATATAATTATTTCAAAATTAATATGTTGTATATGTAGTGTAAAGGGTTATTAATCAATAGTCAACTGTTAAAGTACTTATCTGTGAGGTACATTATATTTCTAAATGTCTTTCGTAAACTTAGCAGCAATAGCAAATCGAAAGAAGATCAACTTATTACTAATTAACTTATCCGCATGTACATTATATTCCTTTTAATGTGTAAGAAGGTTTAGGCCTACAATATTTCCCACTCTCAACTTGAGATTAAAATTTTGGTTCATTCTTGTTCCAAAAAGGCTATTCTTGTTTTTTCTCGATCTCGATAAATTGTATTTAATAAATTCTCGTTTCTCGCTAGTTCCTAAACCTCAGCTTCCGTTTTTTTCTTGATCTCGATAATCTTTATTAAACAACATCCAGTTCTAGCCTCGAATTCAAAAAGTCAATCTCGCACACTCCTAATCAAAATAAACTTTTTTTTTAGTGTAAATTAATCATATTTGGACGACATATTCCAATGACATGAAATGTACTAAACTTAAAACGAAGCTTCTTTTACCACTTTATGAAATGCAATATTAGAGAATATGGGTGATTGTATTACCAGTTGTATTGTTGCTAGTGCAATTTGAATATTATTCTGAGTTCACTTGTTTTTTCTACTAATTCAGCTTTAGCCTTGATTTTGTTTTTATGTTTAGTTCTTTGTAGAAAATCGCAATAAATGTGGTTTTCTTCTGTATAAGTTCCTCGATATGCTGGTAATTAATTACCTACAATATTTTTCAGGAGTGTAATGTCTTATTTGGGAAAAGCTCATAATTTATGGCATCGGATGACTTTGAGCCTGGAAAAATTAGCAATAGAACAGCAGAGCCAAATAGCACAGAACAAAGCAAGGCGTGATACTTTGGAATGCTATGACTTTGAGCCAGAAGTACCTCCTCAACAGGTATGTCTTCTTTAAGTGTTTATTTTCATTTACTGAAACAATAGTTATTAGTATGTTTTTAAATTATGAAATCTCTTGATAATGAATTATATAGCTATTTTACTTTAAAATATTTGTAATACTACTAGTGATTATATCCTATAATTTGTATGTGTGCCTCATTTGATTATAACTTATTTGATTGCCTCATTTGATTTTAAACAAATTGGTTGTGAAAAAAGATGTTGAATAAGTAAACCTAAACAAATGATTTCTCAACTTACTTTATGAAAATAAATCATTAACATCATATTTATATTGCACTTCTCATCATAGTGTGACATTCCAAAGCTATCTTTATAACATGCTACAAGCCTAGAATCTTACATTGCTAACATTTTAATAAATTAAATTCAAACAAATAATATTATGGCTGAAAAAATGGGGCTAAGACATTAGAGACCAAACTAAGGAATCACAAAAGAAATGGAGGTGCATATTCAGAAAAGACAGGTTAGGCATAAAGAGACCCGATCAAAACAGTAAGAATATTAGTAAATATTGTAGTCCCAGAGGGATTGAAAATTTGGAAAGGTCAGAATAATAGTTGAAAAATATAATACAAAAAGTAGGTCTGCAGCAACTGTAGAGTTGAAATAAAGACCAAAGTTTACATTATTATACCTCGCCATATTGAGGTAAAAGTATGCGCAAGAAAATTCTCATAATAGTAAATAAATAACAAATAAAAAAATGTATATTAACCTTTCAGAGGTCGCATTAGTTCTGAAACACGAAAGGTCACACAATGACCGAGGATTCCTCCAGTTTACAAAATAAAAGCGATTATTTGTAAAATCAATACTTTTATTTGTAGTATTGTAAAAAATGAAATTTATATAAGGAAACACAACTAAAACCACTATTTACATCTAATATACAAAATGAAAATATTTTTAAAAATTATCACTCGAAAGGTTGCACACGGAATAAAACTCTAGGTTTGCAGTTTCATGATGAGTAGCACACGGAAGAATGCTCCATGTCGCAACAAAATTAGCTCTTAATACTGAAAGGTACTGTTAGTTGACGTGAAAACTGTACTAGGCTGTTCCTATAAAGAGGCTCGTGGACTAGGCCGGAAATTACTACGGCCGACCACAAGGAACCATTTTTTTACACGAAACTTTAACCACCAGAAGGAAAGCTGTGTGATGCAACCTATGGAAGGTTAACAAAAACATACATAGATAAAATAGAATACAAATACCAGTCAGCAATTCACCAAACAGAAAATAACAATATATCAGAAAGCAACTACAATAAATAAAGAAAAACAAAACAATCAATAGACTCAACAATATAATAAAATGCAACTGGTAATACCAATAATTCAAAACAACAAAGCCACAAACCAACCAACAAAGATTCGGTCACACTTTTCCCAGACTTATACTCCTATTACATAAACTCTTACTAACAAATGTTTAGCTAAGCTTCGTAGAACAAAAATACTAGAAGCTATTTTTTTGCAAATGTTATCAATATGGTCCGACATGTTAGTCCTGTGTCTACATTTAGACGTAAAAAATTAATTTATCTGACCTCTACTAGTTGCTCTTCACCCATAAAGATGTTAGCTTTTAGCACCTGAAGTTCTAGCGTCTGCACTCAGACCAAAGTGCATTTTATTGGGCTTTTTGGAATTGACTTGTAAATTCACATCATTAAAGAACCGACCAGCTACCCTAATTTGCTCAAAACATCTAAATTCTATTTCATCTAAAGTTTTAGCACTGAAGGTGAGAGTTGTATCATCTGTGTATTGATCCATGTTGACAATATTAACAGATCATTAATATTCTGGGCCAAGAAATGATCCCTGAGGACCCATTCTTGAGTTCTACTTTGTTAGACCTCTCTCCAGCAATCACTACTTGCTGTGTCCTTTCCGTCATCTATGATTTAATGCATCATAACTGTTCCTATTAAATTTTCATTAATGCTTTTTAATCCGCATGGCTACCCAAACTGTTTTGACATCTTTTTGCCTATTCATTTTGCCTGTGTGAAAATGGTTAGAATAACAGTTCGTGGTAAGGCTGGTTAACAGTTTGGTTAGAATATTGAAATGTATGAGTCGTAATCAGTCGTTCAATGAGGAAGGTTGTGCTGATAAGCCGATACGATTAGGTCTTGATTTGGCTTGCCCATCCGTTCCCTGGTTTGTACTCGTTTATAGCCAGGTAGTGTTTATTTTGGAAACTTCGTGGATTTGGTTTTATTTTTAACGTGGTGAATATACTGTTTTTCGGAGCAAATGTTTGTTTATAATTGAATAAATTATCTAGTACTATTATTTATATCTGCAATTGAAGTGAGTTTTGTTTATTGTGTTGTGGTAGTGTTTTTTAATTCTTTACTATGTCGTGCGGTAAATGTAATGAAAATATTATAAATATAAAGGAAAGTGTTAAGTGTAATGACTGTCAGGGTCAGTTCCATCTAGCGTGTTGCAGACTTAAATCGATGAAAGGTTTAAAAAATCTAACCTCGAGAAAGCTTGCAGTTTGGAAGTGTGATGATTGCGCCGTTGAGTCTGTCTCGTTACGCTCAGATGGGGATGAATCACCGGTATTGGAACTCTTAAAGAAAATACAGCAAGAGATGTCCGATGATCGGAAAGAAAATAGGAAAAATTTCGCTGGAATAGAAGCAGCCACAAACTCAGTAAAAACTACACTTGAAGATTTTAAACATAAGTTGGAATCATTCGAATTAGAAAATTCTAAACTTAAGGTTGAGTGTGAAGAGTTGCGTAAATATAACGACAACCTATTCCATAAAGTGTCTAGTTTGCAACACAAAATATTGGATCTGCAGCAATACTCGAGAAACCACAACCTGGAAATTAAAGGTATACTGGTTACGTTAAATGAAGACATATATGCTGTCATCGATTCAGTGGCCTTGAGTCTGGATGTTCCTTACGCTAGAAATGATGTTTCCATTGCACATCGGTTACCAGCTCCTAGAGATCGTCCCTTCCCGCCTACAATCATAGTTCAGTTTGTTTCGCGATTGACGCGGGCAACTTGGCTTACTGCTGCAAAGAGGAGGAAACTTAACACATTGAACATTTCAAGCTCCTTCAGTCCTGGACCGGTGTTTATTAATGACCACCTTACACCGTCTAATAAAAATCTACTCAGAATTGCGAAAAATCTCGTAAGGGAGAAGAGGTTGGCTTTTGCTTGGACCAAGGATGGGAGGATTTTGGTTAGAAGGACGCCGACTTCACCTTCTGTTCGAGTATGGAGTGTTGAGGAGATCGAAAATCATGCTCTCGAGGTGACTTCGTCAGGAGGTGGCAGAGAGAGTATTAACTCTATCGAACACTCGCAATAACCAGGTTTTTGTGTGACTGTAGAGTTATGTCAATTATGTATGTTTTATAGCTCTTTGAGTATGTTATGTAAGGGTGAGAGTGAATGGTGAATGTAAGCGATTGAAACAATAAATATAAACATATTCATTCTTTTGTACTTATTACTTTATAATTATAATTATGGGAAAGGGTTGTTTTTATTTTTATTTCTTATTAAATGTCTTATTCTTGGGTATGAGCTTAAGTTTATAGCTTTTGGGAATGAGTATGTAAGGGTGTGAGTGAAGGGCGAATGTGAGGGACTGAAACAATAAAATAAATATAAATGTATGCATTTTTTATTGTTTTATTTATGAATAGGAAAAGGGTTATGTTTATTTTTTATTTCTTATTACAGTTTTTATACAGCATTAGAAGAATGATCAATGCAAAGTGATTTTTATTTCATTAATTGTATAAGGATAAGTGGTATTTAAGTTATTTATAAGTAATTTCAAGTGTTCTGTATTCTTTTTATTTGTAGTTTGGAATAGGGGTTGTTTCATTTTTTGTTTTTTGTTTTTAATTAGTTTATCTTATACGATTTGTTTAATTAGGTTTTATGTTTTGTATATCTGGCACCAATTTGCAAGTGTAGCTGTGTAATGGGGCGGATGGTGAGCTAGGCTTATATAAGTATCTTTTTGTTAGTTGTTTAGGATTATGAATAGAGTTAGGGATATAGATTTGTTCGGGAGTGTGGGATGTGTCGAACTGAGTGATGGTTTGTGCTATAGTTTCGGTGACAATCTAGATGGCTACCTTACTTTAAACATAATATTTAGTTCTAATATCAGGAGTTATTCAAAAAATATTGATAATATGTTAATTTATTTAGAAGGGATTAACAGTAAATTTTATATTATTGTTTTAACTGAGTGTTGGATTAGTGAGGGGGCTGTGGACATTAATTTCGGGGGTACGATATGATCAGGATTGTTAATAAAAAAAATAAAAATGATGGTACTATTATATATGTAAAGCAGTCCTTATCAGTCGTATCCCAAGAGATTGTGTTGAGTGAGGTAAATGGGTTGATTCTTGATTTTGTAATGGGGGACAGACGATGCAGTTTGTTGGCTTTGTATAGGACTCATGACGTTGAACTTTTTATTGACGCTTTAGAAAATTACTACAGCACTGTAAATAAACATAAGACTTATATTTTCACAGGTGATATAAATTTAAATTTATTGAAAAATGACAGATATATTGACCGATACTTAAATGTACTGACTGGGGCCGGGTTTGTAAGCTGTGTGAACGTACCGACTCGAGTGTCCGGCGAGGGTAGTTCATGCATTGACCATGTATTTGTTAACCATTTTGATTTCGATAAAGTGCAGGCTGCAGTAATTCAAACCCACGTCACGGACCATTATAGCACAGCGCTTGGCATACAGTTTGAGCTGCCTTCGGGGACTGTTTCGAAGTCTCCAATTCCGTCTTTTTTCGATAAAAATGAATTTGTTCGATTATTGACTAAACTAGAATGGGAACCTGTTACCTGTTCGCAAGATATCCGAGTTTGTTCTTTAATTTTTGAATCTCTTATTCGGAAGCTTGTGCGCGATTCAACGAAAAGTACTTCATCGTTCATATCACGCAATAAAAAATTAAAACCTTGGATTACTACTGGTCTTATTCGATCTATTAGAAAGAGAGATAAAATCGCAAAATTAGTAAGGAAGCAACCATTTAATACGGTCCTTATAGCTTATTTTAAAACTTATAGAAACCAACTAAACACTATTATAAAGACAGTTAAACGGAATTATTATAGAGACCAATTAACTCAATGTAGAAATGATCCGAAACGTCTTTGGGAAATTATAAACGATTTGAGCGGTCGCGGTAACAGTAAGAAAGGGTTTCCGATAAAACAATATTTGCAAGGTTCCCAGTCAGACATAAACACAGACACATATATACAAGTTGCTAATGAATTCAATTCGTACTTCTCCAACGTCGGATATAATTTAGCGTTATCTATCGACTCCGGTGGTGAACCTATAATAAGGGACGAAGACTACGTGACCTTATCTAATTTCAACTTACGTACTGTTACTGAATACGACACTATAAGATATGCAAACAGTTTGCGGGGTGGCTCTGCACCTGGCTGCGATGGCATCTCAGCATCCCTTCTTAAGGACAACATTGATCTGTTTATGAAGCCTTTACTTCACATAACAAACTTAAGTATTGAGTCAGGAATATTTCCTGATATATATAAAACTGCTATGGTTTTCCCTCTTTTTAAAACTAACGACAAATCGGAAAAAAATAATTATCGTCCTATATCTCTATTAAGCGTGTTTTCAAAAATTATTGAAAAAATCGTTAAAGACCAGCTAATTTCATATTTAAACAAACACAAAATTCTAACGCGTTGTCAGTACGGCTTTAGACGAGACAGAGGGATATCTGATGCCCTGTTTGATTTGACCAGCAACATCAATGATGTTATTAGCAGTAATAGGCGTAGCATTGTGGTTTTTTTGGATCTTGCTAAAGCGTTTGACTCCGTTGACAGGGAGAAACTTCTTCGCAAATTGAAATTAATCGGTTGTAGAAGAAAGTCTTACTCGTGGTTTGAAAGCTACCTGTCATATAGGAAGCAGATTGTTTCTATATGTGGGGTAAACAGTGATAGTTGTTCTGTTAACTATGGGGTGGTTCAGGGAAGTACTCTGGGGCCGCTTTTGTTCTTGATTTATATAAACAATTTGAACAAATTAAATATTGAGGGCAAATTCTTTTTTTTTTTTTGCTGATTATACGGCTATATTATTTGAAGGGGAAACTTGGGAAGAAGTACAGGGAAAGGCATTGAGGGGTTTGGCTTCCGTAAAAAAGTGGTTTGACCAAAACGTGTTAACTCTTAATGTTTCTAAAACTAAATTTCTGCCGATTTCACTGAGAGCTTGCACTGATCTAAATCTAAATTCTCTAAAACTACATTCTTGTGGTGATTATCTAAAGAAGGTATGTTTGTGTGAACATATTGAAAGCACTGATTGTTATAAGTATCTTGGAGTAATGTTTGATAAACGGATGAAATGGACTGAACATGTCATATATGTAAAGCAAAAAACACGCAAACTAATCTATGTTTTTAAGCATCTTAGTGAAATCCTAAATGTTCAAGAGCTGAAACTATCTTATTATGCATATTGTCAATCATTATTTATGGGGGGAGTAATAGCCTGGGGAGGTGCCTTTAAAACAATTCTTGAACCTCTTAACATAATTTAAAAATCTATACTTAAAGCTGCATTGCGTAAAGGCCGTTGTTTTTCTATTAAGACACTTTTTGACGAATTTAAGGTTATGAATCTTAGACAAATTTATGTCAAAACTCTTGCAATTTATATTTTTAAAAACTACCGAGATATTTTCGAAATTACCGATCATCAACGTTTGACACGCAGCTCAAAGTCACTTGGAATTTTAAATAAAAAATTAAGTAAGACTTTCTCGGTCACGAATTCACATTACATAGCTCATGTTTTATATAGGAATCTACCTGACCACTTACGTATGTTTAATAACTTTAAACTTCAGACATTTAAGAATCATATTACAAATTGGCTTCTGGAATTGGGAAGGGACGGTACTGAGAATGTCATTGTATCCATCTACAGGTAGCAAATATATTTACCCTTGTTTATTGTACTACCTTATCTCTCTCACTATTATTGATTCTCGTGTGTTGAAGCAGTAACTATTTGTTGACCCGGGTTGTTTTTTCCGATATGGACTTGGATTCCTCCGTTTGGCACTTCCCACTCTACTCTACCTCTATTGTTTTTATATTATAAAACTTTAATATAGATCAATAAATATATTATGTCTTCCTTGTTGTAACTTAGATTTTTAGATGCGACTCGTGCCTACGCACAGGCTAAGCCTATGTGGGCACAATTTCCGTGATATTATTATACATTTTTTCTGTATTATATTTAAGGAAATAAAAATAAATTGAATTGAATTGAAATACATTAAAAAACTGGGAAAGAAAGCTTGTTTACTACCTAAATAATTAAGAAGACTTTTGTCTAAAACTATATGATTTGTTTAATAATTAAAGATAAGTCTTCATTAAGTAGTTCACAAAATTGAAGCCTTCAGAGTGAGGCTATTTCAAAACAAGTTTACTCAATATAACAGGTGCAGCAATGGTAGTTGTATTGTTATTCAAATCTCATCAGTTTAAGTTTATTTATTTATTTTTGCTTTATTGATTACAGTCAGTTATGGTTCACCTAGCAGAAATGTATTCAACACTGAAAGAGGAAGACATGTGGTGCGGATTGTGGCAGAAGCACGCAAAGTATAAAGAAACTAGCATAGCTTTAGCCTACGAACAACAGGGTTTCTTCGAGCAAGCACTCGGTGCCTACGAATTAGCACTGGGCAAAGGGAGACAGGATTATGCCAACACACCGGCTCCACTCAGTCTTGTCAGCGAAGAGCGTTTATGGGAAAAACAATGGATAAGGTAAGGCTTTATCTACCAAATGTGCATCATTCATCAATGTTACTTTATAAATCGTTCTTGTTTACTGTACAGAAACTTACTTTATACTGAAAACAAAATAGGCCTTCACTTTTATATACTTTTTTTTAATGTCATTGACTAAACAAATATTAAACTTCAACCAGTAGTGAACATGGCAAATTAGTAAAAATTTAGTACTGTAATCTTTCCAAACAAGATCATTGACCAAACTAGAGATAAACTAGGTTACGTACCTTGCATACCGTCAACAGTTCTGTCCTTTAATTGGCGACGACCGGTTTCGGAAGCTTACGCTTCCATTGTCAAGTCATAGGAAATAAAAACACAAACAACAACAAAAAACACACCTAACACTAAATAAAATAACACATGTCTAACGTCAATAAATAAAAACATAAAACACACGACACATTTCACGCAAGCTGGCCAGCTACAGTAGTCGTACCAAACTAACCTCCACGTGATTGCTACCTCTACCCTACCCCCACTTGCTCGCTGCTTATCTTATTCCCTGGGCTCGGTGTATTTATGTGGTTAATGGCGTTGAACATCACGTTAGAACTATATTTTAATTTCTCGTTGAGGGTGTTGTCGGCATCGTATTTAAATGCATTGTATATGTGCATTTCCTCCAAACCATACCATTCCCGTGCATTCAGTATGCCTGGAGACGATCCAGCTTACTAATTCTGAAAATACTCCGAAGCAGCAAAACTTAGATTAGCAAAACGTAATTATGTTCTTTTGAATTTCAACCCGAGTTCGAGAATCGGTCTGGTACACAGATTCTTTTATTGCAACCCTCAGAAAAATCTGACGGTTTAGGTCTATTGACTTTGGAGGCCACAAGCTCTTAGAAAGAAATCACAGAGCACAACATCACAAACATCACAGAGCAGATCCATCAAAACATTGGCTGTTTTTGCCGTTGCTCCATCTTGTTGAAATTATGCTCCAGAAACTTCTTTCTCGTTTGACCAATGAAGGGATAAATGATTTCATTGCAATAGAAGTCTGAAAATATCGTGGTGTGAAAAAAACCTAGATTATTATCTCCTTCCGCGATATAGCACAACAAACTCCATTTTTTTATCATGGTTTGGGTTGTTCCAAAAGTTCCTGTGGGTTCATCACTAGCCACCACTGACTGTTTTAATTTTGAATATGGCCCATTAGATGAAACCGTGCTTCATTTAAAAAATTGATACATCAAGAATATGTACTCTTTACTCATTGAATTGTCCCAGAACCATCATTAATTTTCAATTTAATCAGTATTTTGTAGCTGATGCACTGGAGTTATTTTGTAGGGATGGGTTTGTTTTAAACGGTGCTTTTTTGAATAAATTTTTACTTTCCCATTTTTACTATACAAAACGTAAATAAATAAATTAACACTGGCAACAATAAAATCATGTGTAAATCATCAGCTGATTTCAAATTTCACTTGTTATTTACATATATGAATTTTGTATCTCCGTATACTAAATAAAACATTTGTAAATAAAACTTACACAAAATTCACAAAAACAACAAGATAATTGGTTACAGCTGTTTTGACAACATTAATTAATGTCTTCGGTGCACAGTCTAATAAGGGACACCCTGTAGAATTTCATTTAGAAATTATTCAATCTATCGTGCTAGTTTCACTGTAGTAAAATTTTAACATTTTACAGATGTTCGAAAGAATTAAACCAATGGGATCATCTCCTTGAATATGGAAAAACTAAAAACCATGTGAATCCTTTCCTTATTTTGGAGTGTGCCTGGAGAGTACCAGACTGGACTCTAATGAAAGAGGCTTTGATGCATGTGGAGAACAGCTGCCCTAATGACATGATGTGGAAAGTAAGTTGTAATTCTTGATGCAATTTAATTCTATTTACTTGCCCAAAACAATATCTTTTTAACATTTCTACTTATTTATACTCCTTGTATGAACCATTTTAAAATGTGGAGAAATTAAATGAATCTACATCTTTTTTTTTTAAACAATATTTTAGTAGTTGTGTTTGTGGGGAAGTCGTGGGAGAAATATTTGGGGGGGGGGGAGGAATGGCTTCTTTCTGCAAAATGAACTTAATGAACTAGCAATTCTGATTTCTTAAAATTTTTACCATTAATTGATTTAATGTCACTAAAATTAAACTGATTAAATTTTGTTCAGGAAATGATGACAGTAGCGGTTTTTTGCATTTAACCTTTTCCAATATTTCCTACAAACTCTTAACAAAATGTCTATCACAACTCTCTGATTCTTTACTAATCATTAGTGTTACATCAAAAACGTACAATTTTATCATCTGATGGTGCATTGTAAAACTAATTGTTGTATTGAATATTAGGAACACGTTTTTTTAACCTCATGAGTTAAAGTCATCAACAAAGACAGTTTAGTAATATTTCTTATCAGTGAATAGACAAAGTACTTGGTGGAAAGATCCAATTCCGGATTATAAGTTTTTATGAGTCTAATGATAGCTATAGTGATTTTGATGTTGACAAAAATAATTTACAAAGGGAAGAAATAGAAATACAACAAAGTGGTTTACCTTAACCATCTAATAAGAATGTGTTTAAGCCTGAACTTAATATGCATGTAAATGGTCTAATCTAAAATATGCATGTAAAGTTTGGTTTTGAGGGTAAATTTGTACATTTATCAATAAATAAATTAAATTTGGTAATAATTTCATAAAAATAAAGTAAGTTTTTAGCCAAATGTAAAGGACTGTAATAACATACTTGTTAAACTTTTATCGTTTTGGGGGAAAGTGTTAAGCAAATACAATATGAATTGCAGAAATGTTGTAGGATTATTAACCCAAATAATAGTATAAAATTTAAAGTAAAAATAATAATAAAATTGTCCATTAGAAAATTGTGAAAATTTTTCTGTCCATTTATTTTTTTTTAACATCCTTATTTTTTACTCAGAAATAATGGAGGATGGGCAGTGGAATGATACCTGAAAAACTCAACAACAATAGCTCCCTTCAAATACCAAGTTGTATTGTTAGAACAAAACTAAACAAATTAGTAAAACTAAGGTTGACAAATTTGCCTCTTATAATTAGAGATGTTTTCTTAAAATGAGAGATAGGTCGAATCCAATTTTTAACATCAAATCTCAAATACTAATTTGATTCCTAGTAAACAAAGTTAAAAAAAATCGGCTAATAGGATAGTTGTTATGTATGTGTTTAATGTTAACAAACGATACATTATTAAATTTATTACAAATTATGTGAAGTAAAATTGTTAGCCTATATGTTATTTCACAATGTTAAAAATTAAGTAAGTTTTTAACCTTCAATTAAAGCATTTCCTAGACATAAAGTGCTATTGCAGAAAGGAGTACCATACTCTAATACAGTTTGCGATAATTTTATGACATTTGAAATGAAAGTAAACTATACCAAAATACAATTTGAACTAAATTTTTACCGTTTAAATATTACTTTAAACACAATGGTGAAAGTAAATGATGCACAAATACCTGATTTTATTATTTACCAAAAGAAAATGACAACCAAGGTTGGTGATAAAAAGTACTGCGGAAATCCATACAATCTGTGGGCGGATTCTAAAACCCATTCCTATTTTTAACATGTTTATACTGAATCTTGGTGTTCTGTTTCTAGGTGCACCTTTACAAAGGATTCCTTGCAATTTGCCATCCTGATGAGCAGCATCTTCCAATTGTAGAAAGACATGTCAAGATGGCGAGTGCAACATGCATGAGGGAATGGAGAAGACTTCCACATATTGTCTCCCATATTCATCTGCCACTCTTGCAGGCAGCACAGCAGGTTAGTGTTCCTATAACATCATATTTCCAACACCTGCCTTGCCTGCTTGTTGCCTAGTTCACAAAACATGTATTCTAAAGCTTGAGATGTTTGCCGAGAGTAGATTAATAAGTTTGTTCTGCTATCCATAAATTAATTTGTAAATTTGATAATTATAAAATTTGCTTGAATGATGTTTAAGTCGGTAGAGCACTAATATTAATGACTATCATTGGTTTGAAAGAATATACATTACACAAATATATACAATGACACAATCACATATATTATTTCTCAAGGCCATTATTTTGTCGGTACGCCATAACTTCCTTAATACATCATCAAATTACATGAATGAGGCATCATTTTATAGCTTTCCTTAACCGCTACAGCGGAAAAATATACAAAATACAATTATACGAAAAAATACAAAAAAAAAGAAATAAAGAATCCGAAAGTAACAGTGATGTAAGATCAAGTAAGTTGTAGGAATATTTTCCTGGCGTTGGCAACACTGATGATAACAATACCCAGCTGGAGAGCTGCCGTTACGCCACTACATTGCTATTTTTAATTAATTGTATATTTAGTATCGTATAGT
>JAGFPH010000434.1:269494-317380 GCA_018207615.1 Philaenus spumarius | reverse complement strand
ATTTCTCTAAAACTACTAAACGGATTGGAATAAAATTTAGTATGTAGCTTCCTCTAGTTTGTTTTAGTGCTTCCTGAACCTATATAGTGTTAGTGTTATAAATTGTAATTTGTATTATTTGTTCTGCAGGAAAATAATTTATATTATTTACATTTATAAATAATCTTTAATAGACCTGTATTTTAACAGTTCTGTAAAGTATTTTTACGTAGATTACTATTGAATACAAATTTAATTTACAATAAATGAATAAAAAAATTAGAAAACAGAACTTTGAAAAATATGACAATTGAGGAAAGTTATTGAATTTTAAAAAAGTTCTGCTGTAGTTTGGGCACATGGAATGTTTTCAAACATCAACTTTCTTTACCAAATCATCATTGACAACAAAAGGCCGACCACTCCGAGCCTCATCGTAGACATTTGTTCGACCTTCATTAAACATTCTAACCCACTTTGTCACCATTCCATCACTCGTCGCTTCTTCACCGTGTAAACATCTGTGTAACTTGGCGATAAATTTCGGCTGGTTTCACATTCCTTGCATGCAAAAAATCGAATTACAGCACGAATTTCACAGTCGGCAGGATCAATAACTGTCTTAAACATTTCAAATATCCATAGCAAACTGAAAATACAATGTAGAGCAACCAAAATGGCATCAGTTGGGACCCAGTAAACAAGGAAGTCTAGCGAGCATGCGCAGAATGCCGACAGCAGCGCTGCGGGGGCATTAAAATGAAGCGGTACTTAATTTATGAAAACTCCTCGTATATATACATACGAGTAACTATATAATGACAAACTAGTACTCTTCTTTGAAACAATATAGATTAGCATTTTAAAATTAAAAGGAAGACATTTTTCCGCTGCAATGCCTAACATTCACTCATGAAATAAAAATCTAAATTTAAAAAAATATAAATTAATTTAAACTGTTAAAAGAAAAATATAACCTATTCAATGTGGTTCTTTCATCATTTTCTCTCATTACATTAAAATTGTTTTACTGCTACCCTTTTCTCATTTCACCTAGAAAATTCCACTCATTACCTTAAAAACATAATCAGTACTCCACGCCAATGGGTGTAATTTTGGAGGTGAAATGAGAACAGGATAGCAGTAATTCAAGGCCTCTGATGTAATCCCACTGAACTAGATATAATATTAGTACCTAGATATAATAAATGTTGTAACCGAAGGGGTTACAAAATAAAAAATATATATAGTTAACTATTAAAAAAATAAGATTGCCTAAGTGCAAAAATTCAAAGTCAATAAACAAAATCTCTATCCAACCCAAAAATTATGTAGGATGTGAATTAATTTCTTTATTTAATGATTTTCAATTCATAACACTTATTTATTCAAAAAATCAAATAATAAACTTTCTAACCTCAAAGTTATTATGTAAACAAACCTGTGTTTGTTTCTTCTTACATTGCTCATACTACATATTGTCACCTGTGATGATTTCTCAATCTATAGTCAGATAGTCACTCATTGCTATCGTGACCACTATCACAATTCCCGCCCTCATCCCTCTTGACAACGGTTCCCACGTACTGACCATGATGTCAGAACGTGTGATCACCACTTTCCCGCAAGAATGAAGCACGAAAGCCTATGACGCATCTTTGGATTATATTACACTATAATTAAGTAATTTTGTGGGTGGTTCGATTATTGTAAAAGTTGGGGGAACTAGGGATACTTGACCCAAATTTTGGTTTTTTATTTTTATTATTTTTAATTGTTGATAATTGTTTGCAATTTTTTTTTTTAAATAATAAGTTTGAAGTGTTATACATGTATTGCAACATTGCTTATGGAAAAAACTAAACACTCTCATGATAAATTATTAACTAATACTTGACCCACCCTTTTGGGATATTTGACCTCTTAAATATAATGCTAAAAATAAAAGTAATTTTAAATAAAAAAACATCCAAATTAAGTATTTTAAACTCATTTATTACTGCAATTAACATAGGTAGAAAAGAAAGTATGAAATATTTAAGTGAAACATTTTAACCCTGCAACTGTCAGACTACTCAATTTGGGGGCTTGGCACGTGAAAACGATCAATTTTGACAACTCTACTTGTAATGAATATTTCACCCACTAAAAACTATCCAATCGCAATAAATCAAAAACCGTTGGAAAGGAAATGATCTAAACTTTAATTTTTGCATTTACAAGTTTTTTCTAAACCGTATATTTACATACGTAATCATCATTGCAGTTTTTTAGTTTTCTAAAAGCCAATGTCGCGCGAATTTTAATGCACCAAAACTACCTTTAATTCCAGTTTCTATGTCTTTCAATACAGCCCGCCCGGTATTTTTCTGAGTTATATCTGTATACTGAAGGATTCATCACACTTTTACCTATCTGAAACTGCCATCCAATCCAAAATCGGATAAATAGTTCCAAAGATATGAAATTGTCTGTAAACCTTTGCAATTAAGCAGATTTCAACCAATAAAACAACACATTTTGCGTTCGAGATATCTTTTATAATTCGAATTATTTCAATAGACTTTTTGATATCTATTTATAGACCAAAGTTCAATCTTTCATTTGGTGTAAAGCAAACTATATTTGACTTTTTAGATGTTATTCAAACAGCAGTTGAAAGTTCATATTTGCACAGAATTCATACTACCGCTTGAGTTTGCAAAACAAGGCTGTTTCCATTGTCTTCAACTGTCATATTTTGAATTTCCTTTGTCCGCACGAGGTTTCAATTGTTTCATCTTACTTTTGTAATTCAATTGATTCTAAGTAAAACACTTTTATGATGAGGTAATATACAAGTATACAGTTCAATTCTTTGATTTATTCTCTACACTTTGTTTTAATAATATTTCATTTTTGGGCAAAGCATATATTAGTAAATTACGTTTCAAATTAGGCGGTTTTGTTAGCAATCGTGTATTTCGAACACAAAAACTGGTGTTTTCAAAAAAAGAAATTTGAAATCGATAAATGTTTTTATACAGTTCTATTTAGAACTAAATTACAAAACTTTTTTACATTTACGAAAAAACTACAAAAAATGTTTACGGCTTGTTATGTAGGCCTAAAGTTGAACTTTTTCCTTTCGTTACTGAACATTTTTTGCTTCTTGAGCTAATAACTTTTACAATTTTACATCAATAAATTTTTTAATTACATATTTGGATTTTTTTAACCTTTCTCTACAAAAAAGGTACAGAATACTTTTGGATTGGTATACAATTACTATATTTGGCGAATTTTTGAAAATATGCTTGCACACGCACCGAAATGACTTGGCGTTGCAAAACATTAACATGGACAGTTGCAGGGTTAAAGCAATATTTTTCAGATTTTAAGTAAAACCAAGAAAATTTGATAACATGTAGGCTAACCAGTGCTAGTTATTCAACTACATATGGAAATTTGTGTTTGAATATGAAACCTGTAACTCTATCATTTCGAAAACAAAACTCTAGAGGGGTCAAGAGAGCATCAATTTGTTCACCAAGTCGATTTCAGTTTCATCATTTTTTCGGGCCACTTAAAACGAGATTATTCAACATGCTTTGCAAATTTGATAGTCGGGTCTTTTCAAATAATATTTTCTTTCAAATACTTAAACATGTTAAAGTTGATATTTCACGTAAATAGTTTTTAAAAATATACATTTAAAAATCTCAAGACCATGGGTCAACTGTCCCTACTTGGGTCATGTATCCCAATTTAGCCTAGATGTTTTTGTTTTTAACATAACCCTAATTTTTCTAGTTTTTTATTTAAATCTTATATTTCTAATCATACGACCTTAAAGCCAAAGGTTTTCCTCCAATTCCATACTCACTGAAAGCTATTCAGTGATGAAACTGTTACCTCCCCAAAATTTTCCACAGCCAGAGAAATAATTGCTATGGGTCAAGTATCCTTATTGGTCAAAGATCCCTAGTTTCTCCTACTTTGTAAATGGATATGTGGAAGCCAATAAGTCTAGACAAGCATGGCAGTTCAATACTTTAATTTACTCCGTGATTAAATATTGTATATCGTTATTAAACAGACACAAATAAATTATTCCAACATATCAACAATTAATTAACATATCAATTAAGTAAAATGTATCAATTATCAAGTTGTACAATATTATAATAAATAAAAATTAAATTAAAAAGAAAAATGGCTTCCAAAAATATTACAAAATGAATTTTAAAAGTATACAAAAAATATCGTTAAATAAGTAAATGATGACAGACAACCTATTTCTAATAATACTTGCAAGTTTTTATGATGCGTAGTGTCCAAAGTTCTGACCTTAACCATCTCACTGTACAATATCTTTAAACAACCATTTAGTTAATTATTTCACTTTCCATGTTCACTAGGATTGCCCTTTGTCTGACGCACTAGACTATCTATCTATAGCCATTATTAAATAATTGTAAAACATTCACAAGGGCACCACGTGGACGCTAATTTTATCTCCAATCCTTTGCACCGGACTATGAAGTATAATAAATCATTTACTGTGTCTGCTTGCCGCCTGTGGAATTCGCTACCAGATGCAGTTAAGTCTGCTGACGACCGTATCCGATTTTCAAAGCTTTTGATTTCATATTTATTGTACAAAGTGAATGATGCATCCTAGTTTTGAGGCGTACATTAGAAGTATTTATTTTTCATACAACAATCTGTATGAATGCTTAATTATGATTGTAATACTATTTAACTTGTATCAATTACTGTTAATGTTTTTATAAATTGTATAAGCTACATTTATTTTTATTTTTTGTCTGTTAAAGTACTATTTATTTTTGAGAATTATATTTTGTAAATGATTGTAATTTTGTATTGGGGTTAGGTGGAAGAGAAGACTAAATAGTCCTAACCTCGCCCACAAAAAATAAAGTCAATATCAAACAATCCATCAATCCTCTCACATTAAAGTAGAAATCACTTCAAAATTATATACACTTATGTCGCCGACTCCAATAAATTTAATTAACTTCATTGAGTGTATCTACATTATGAAAAAAAACACCTTTTCAGGTAAAACAAATGCACCTTTATGTAACACACTATACATGTCTTATTCAATCATTCGTCCATCTTAGTCTGATCAAGAACAAAGCTCTCCTTTACGGATATTGGCTATAGTCCCACATTCAACGTGTCCTAGTTGTATCACTTTCTATATATGTCATCTTTCAATATGGCTGCTGTTCCATTCCTCATTCCTTTTGACAATATCGACTGCTTTTAAATGTAAGTAAATAAATAATTATTTGAATCATAAACTTATAGTTGTCTTTACCCTGTTAAACTTGTCTGCCTTATCCAGACTTGGGAAAGTTAACTAAAATATTTAACTGATTAATCTTAAATTTAATGCCAGACAAAATAACTGATTAAAGTTAAAAGTTAAAATACGGCACGACATAAGGTTTCCAGTCAAAATATCACACAAAAATATTTTATTTAAAACATAGGTAACATTACAAATCAGTCTGATATATCCTATACTCTAATACGAGCAATGTCTGTTTGTTTGTACGTACGAGCTATCTCGAGATCCAGCGGAAAGATTTTGCTGAAAGTTTGGGATTAGAGTCTTTTGGGTCTAAAAAATTGATTGGTGAAAGCCACTACCTCAGGAAAACTCGTATTTTTCTAAACAACTCATTTGAAAATTGAAAATTTTTAACATTGGGCTTATGGAGTTTAAAATCATTACATATGTTTATTGACTATAATAACAACAGTAATCAGCTGTTTCCTATAATATTTCCATTATCAGCTAATTTCAAGCTTAAATTCTAATAAAATATTAAACTAATAATTGCACTCATGTTTTTTTTTAAATTTAAATAAACAATTCATATGTACGTAAGATCGAAAAATATTCATATTTATTCAGTATGTGATTCGTATTTACATAATTTCGAAATTGCGCAAAATCCTTACACAGATAGTGAAAAAATCATTTATCTGGAGTTTCCTATCAATTTTGTTCTTTGTTCCGAGGACTGTATCTGAATTACCTTTGCACACGATTGTAGTAAATTTAATTACCTTTCGAACGATACAGCTCAAAAATTGCACACGGGCTTATTAGTGGTAAAAATTGCGCAAAAACCTTACACGGATAATGAAAAAATCATTTATCAGGAGCTTCCTATAAATTTTGTTCCTTGTTCCGGGGATTGTACCTGAATTACTTTTGCACAGGATTGTAGTAAATTTAATTACCTTTCGAACGATATAGCTCAAAAATTGCACACGGGCTTATGAGTGGGAGAAATTGCGCAAAAACCTGACATGGATAGTGAAAAAATCATTTATCGGGAGTTTATTATCAATTTTGTTTCTTGTTCCGGGGACTATATCTGAAATACCTTTGCACAGGATTGTAGAAAATTGAATTACTTTTCGAACGATATAGCTCAAAATCTGCAGAAGGGCTTATGAGTGGGAGAAATAATGCAATTTCCTCGCTCTAACTTTGCCATTTTGGTTTGAATCAAACAAGACGCCATTTTGTGTAAAATCGAAAAATGAAAATATCAGTGTCTGGGACATCCTACAAGGACCCTTCAACTAAAATTTCAGCTATTTTGAAGCATATTTACTACCATTTTATCAAGGTGAGAAAACCCCATATACTTATATACCCTTAAATCCCTACCCAAAAACGATTAATCGGTATAACTCCGCCATTTTGAATCCGATCGAAAAACAAAAAAAGTGTATCTGAAGAATCCTACTAGGACCCTTTCACCAAAAAATCAGCAATTTTTATTACCACTTATCGATCCGGGAATAAAACATATATATATAAAGTAATGAATTTTGGGTATCGTCTCCAAATAGTCTGAAACGGATAGAAACGAAGTTTTACCCTCCTCCGATGAACCATTTTCAAGTTGGGTCGAGTGTAATAGCTCTTATTTTCTTCAAAAATTCGGCTAATTACAGTTAGAGTAACAAAACAGAACAGAACATTTATTGGTCCTTCAGCGCATGTACAACATTGCAATAGACTTCGTCACATACAGTTTAGTTATTAAAACTAACATAACTAATATTAAACACAGGCTTACTAAATATTGACATCACATTCCAAATAATCCGCCAAGTTATAAAATGGGTGCTTTTTCAGCCAAAAAAAGTATGATATAAATCATCATTTGACAAGTTTTGAAAAGTGGCAGGCAGTTTATTAAACAGTTTGATTTCTAAAGCTAAATGATAATTTTTGGATTATTTAATCTGTGTCTTGGTTGTTCAAGAATATGACCAAATCTTGTATTATGATTATGAATTAAACCTCTAACTGGATACATATGTAAATTATTCTTTACGTGCATTACTTCATCAAAAATATACAAGTTGATAACCGTTAAAACACCAGTTTTAAGAAACAGTGGCTTGCAGTGTTCCAATTTATCCGAGTTTGTTAATATTCTCAAAGCTTTTTTTTGAAGAATTAAAATTGTGTGAATTCCTATTCCATTTCCCCAAATAAGAAGGCCATATCTCAAAATACTTTCAAAGAAAGCAAAGTACGCTATTTTTAAATATTCAAACGTTACTTGACTCTTAAGATTTACTAGTAAATAAATTACCCTTGATAATTTTGTCTTTACATAATCTATGTGCACTGACCAGGAGAGCATAGTATCAATTTTGATACCAAGCAACGTTACAACTTTTTCATAAGCAGGCTTATAACTATGTTTATATTTGTTTTGTAGAGTGACTATAAGTTTTTGAGTTTTTTCTTCATTTAAAAACAGTCCATTTACCTCAAACCAGTCGTTTGCTTCTTTTAATACACTAGCTGCTACATTATCTAATTGAAAAATGTCTTTGTGGCTAACAAGTTAAGACGTGTCGTCCGCATAAATTGTTGAGGAACATGAAACATTTAAACTTAAATCATTAATTAAAATCAAAAACAAAATTGGGCCCAACACCGAACCCTGTGGAACACCAAGAGTAGTATTAATTGTTTTTGATTGTCTGCCATTTATATCTACAAGCTGTTTCCGATCCCTCAAATATGACTGAAAAAAGGCTAATTCTTTTCCATGAAACCCATAAAATCTCATTTTTCTCAACAAAATATCAGGCCTAACACAATCAAATGCTTTACTCAAATCGCAAACATAACATAACAATCATTCAGATTCAAAATATAATGAAAGCAAGAATTACTCAGTCAAAGTCAGAAACACAGTCAAATTACTAATCAAAACACTTATTAAATTTTAGGAGCAACTGCATTTCAAAATTTTTGTCTGACAATTGCTACAGCAGGGCAAAACAACTAACCAACTTATAACAAATGAACAAAACTATCCAACTGTAATGGCATGCGTAGGCCTCTTATTATACCCAAGGGCTAAATTGAATGACACTGACGGGCATGACAACGGCATTGTTGTTTGTTTACGCTAGCCCTAGCTACATATCGAGCGTCGACTATCCGAACGTCAGTTATCCGAAACGTCAATAATCCGAACGCGGAAATGTACTGTAATAGTATATTACGTTAAAAGCCTGGTAAATAGGGTTTTTCCGTGTGAGCATGATAGTTCCTGCGCGATGCGCAGCCGAGTGCGGGATTTTCATGCAAGCAAGGAAGAACTTACCGAGCGAATTACGTACGATATTTTTCATTATACCCGAAAAAGTAACATAATTTTCATCACTCCGTACCGAAAGTAGCTACTTTCGATGTCAGCTGGTAGCAACGAAAACGATCGTTTCCCAAGCTCTAATTTAGAGCAAGGGAAAAACGATCAGCTGATTTTCCCTTGCTCTAAATTTGTTTTCCCTTGCTCTCAATTAGTTTTCCATTTGCCCGCTACGCGCTCTGACGTCGCTTTGCCGTTTATTCTTACAATTAAATGTTAATTGAGAAATATAATAGTTTGCATTTTACTGAGGTTTCTTCTTCAGCATTGTGTGTATTTTTGCGTCGTGATGAAAAGTACCGTTCATAACTTGTACCGAAAGTGATTTTCCGGCACTTGCTCCAATTATTCCCGTACTCGGCTTCGCCTCGTACGTGAAACACACTTTCACATGCTCGGCTTCGCCTCACACGTGAAATTCGATATTCCTGTGTTCGGCTCCGCCTCACACATGAAACTTGGGCGCGCACCGGAAAGTGCCACTTTCGGTACTAGTAATGAAATATACTATTTAATCAAAACATCTTTTTATAAAAAAAAAGAAGAAAATTAAAACTTGTTTGATTTTTCTCCAACATTTCTATTGAAAAAATCAATCAGTTGTTTACATAAAACTGAGACGTGTATTCTTATTTATAAAATCAGTTGGTGCACGGTAAATTTACGATGTAGTGCACGGAAAATAAGAAGTTACGTGCCTATGAACAGGTATAGTAAACAGCTGTTTTTTGGTGTAGTATTCTGGTAATATTTTGTATTTTAACAACAGAATTTCTGATCAAATATGTTAAGGCTGATTTTATTTTCAGACCCATGTTTTAGAGTTTTATATGATATTCCCCCCAAACCCAAAGTCATGTGTGTAGAACATTTAATTATTTTACGATGGAATATTTTGGCTGTTTACTAGAATTTTAGACACCAATTTAGTATGTTGAAATTATGATATCCATGTTATAGAAATATATAAGTAAGTTTATTTAGTTTAGCATTATTTGCTGCCTCAAAGTCGCTTGTTTAGTATGTTAAAAAGTTTAATATTGTATATTTTCACCTGTTCCGTTGTGTTATTGTCAAGAGGATCATCAATTAACTTTAACTTTTCAAATAATTCAGTAAGCCTACTTATAAATTTTCGCACAGGGCGTTTTTCAGATGCACTTCCTTAATATTGTGGGTTTAACAATTTAAAGTATCTGAACTTTGATTCAAACTCACAAAAATAAAAAATGAGTAGGCTACATACAGATGCCAGTTACTATACAATTAAATTTATTATGTTGTTTTACTAAAGCTTTGCCATATTTTTATATGAATGACTTTTACCAATGTTTTTTTTTTTTTTAATTCATACATACTGATATAATTTACAAAAGAACATTTAAAAATGTGTAATTGTTGAGTTTGTACCTTTTATTATTTTTTATACAAATAAGTTTACAACTTTAAATTATTCTGAGCATGCTCACGTAGAGAAAATATTCTCGCCGGAAAATCAAGTGTATATCCGGGTGTAAATCGACCGCTATCGTGAGCTAAATCGCTTTTGGGTTAGGAATCAATCAGCTGGTCAAAAACGACTTTAAATCTGTTACTTTGAATCAAATTTCAAGTTCAAGATCAATTAAAACGGGAACAAATTACTGTTGACTTTTTTAGTGGAACCATAGATCATGAATAATAAAGGTTATGAATAATTAGGTTATCCAAATACAATGGTGGAACTCAACAAAAAAGTTAATTTAAAGATCTTGATAACCTATGTAGGTTAGAAATTCCATATAAAAAACCTATATACCACACATATTAACTAAAAAAACTTTCTAGACTTCAATGTTTTCTAGCAATACACAGTACGTTCCTATTAGTGTATTTTTTACTTAATATACCTTTGTGTTTTGAAATACAAAGCTAACCGCTAAATAATGTACCTTGATATGATTTTTACTTTCTCCACCCTATACGTAGTATATGGAGAAAGTATTGTTTTCGTAAAAACGTTCGAATTTGAATTTTCAGTTGAATTATCTGTTTTGGTGCTCCCAGAACCCCAAAAAATTGTTTAGTGCAATTATCTGTGTTGGTGCTCCCTGAACCCAAAAATATTTTTAGTGGAATTTTTTGTTTTGGTGCTCCCTGAACCCAAAAAAGTGTTTTTAACGTGGTGTCTGTCTGTCAGTGTGTCAGTATGTATACACGACCAGAGGGGACACTATTGGTCCGATTTTCATGAAATTTGGTATGTAGGTACTAAACCCTAATATCTCCAGGCGTTTTTTTCATTTTTTGGAATTTTTAATTTTTAAGGGTAATTTACCCCTAAAAACCAATAAAAACCGACAAAAATGCAAATTTCTCAAAAACGGCTCTAACGATTTTGATCAAATTTTCAGTATTTATAGTGCTTAAGATGCCAAACAAAATGACACCATCCGCTTTTATCAAAACTTCGGCGTTTCATAATTATGGGGAAATGTTAAAAAATAAACAAGTTTATGTTGTCAATCTAGCATCACGGCAACGGCCGCAAGGGATAGCACAACGGTAGAGAAGACGGCCAGTAATTCAAAGGTCGCGCGATCGAATCCCGCCTGGGACAATAACTTTTTTATACGATTGACGTAGGTAGAATATTATTTTTTTGTTTTGTTCTAAAAAGTAGTAAATAAAATGATTAAAAATAATATTATTTTGACTACAGTAAGTTGGGAGAAAGTTTGTGTCAGTTAACTGATACCGTTTATTAAACCTGATTTCAATACCTAAAAACAATATGTAGTTTTAGTGATGTATCATTTAAGAGATTCTACTTTCTAGTAGCACTTATACGTCACAGTAGTCTTCGAATAAAATGTGCAGACGTGTTTAAAGATGGACAGTGATAAGAAGCAGAAAGTCGTATACTTCGCAACATAACTATAGCCCGTCTCAACTTAAGTTGAGGCAAGGAGGGTGGGTAATTAGGGTCGGTCTCAACCATCATAAAACTGACCCTTATTAATACCACCTGAGTGAACCTGTAGGGCACTCTAGTATAAAATTGCAATTCTGTATATCTTAAGTCAAAATGAAAAAAACGATATCATATTTCGTTTCATGATATTTTCCTGATAATTTTGATACCAAATTTGATTACATTTGGCCAACTTTGAGCTGTACTAGCATTATAAACTTTCTTAGTTGAATCAACATTACTAATACGGTTTACAACAATAAAGCCACACAATTTTACTAGAGAAGTTCATATTTAAAAATGTAATAAATAATCATTATTTGACAAAAAATTCGATACTGTATCGTTATTTATCATAATACAAACAATTGAGTGTTTGTCCCATGTTAATCGGCCGACTTAAAGTGTTGTAACTGTTTTTTTTCAATACAAGAAATTACAAAATAAATTTTGTATTATTAATGATAAAGCGGTATTAATTATATTGCATTAATTAACGCAACATAATAATACTAATAAATAGTAATTACATATAATAATTACCATATGTGATAGTTAAAACTTTCTCTCTGCGTTTCGGAGCTTATTTAATTATTAAATAGCTCGTTTTGCAGGTTCGAGACTGCCAGAGGCCGCATTAAATGTTTTGGTCTGTTAGACCTTCGTCAATTTTTTTATATTTTTGTATTTTATAATTTGTTTGTACTTATTTTTTTTACAAATATTTACAGTTAAATAATGTAGGCTACATTATTCCTTATCAATCAATCATAATATATAAAAATTCATTCAAAATATTTACAGTGCTAAGTACGTTTGTCTTAATAGTTGGACTCTGCAGGAAGCTCCTCGGCTAAGATTTCCTCTTCTTCCAGTTCACTGTTGCTCCAGGGTGTTGATTGCTAAGGTTTTGTGCAATATCCCTTTTTGCAACTGAGTAAATAAGTTTACTATTTTTACTACTTATATCATACCTTTATGAAAACAATAAAACAGTTTTTGAAAATGTATTTAGCAATTAACATCCATCCACATATGACAGTACTTCAAAATGAAACCAAATTTTTAAATTTATTCCACGAATTATCAGAAAAAATTACTTATTTTGTAGCATTGCGCTTATGGAAATCAGATTCAATATGTCGGACAGGGAAGTCGGCCGATTAACATGGTTCAAACACACAATTGTTTGTATTGTGGTAAATAACGATAGAGTATCGAATTTTTTTGCTCAAATAATGATTATTTATTACATACTAGGGGAGACCAATGCGTGCTCCGCACGCCAACCCCCAATGGAACCTTCTACAAACATATGTTATGTTATATTTATAATAAAGGTGTAGGATTAATAATAACCTCAAAACTAAGATGGTAAATAATTATAAATATTCAAATCAAATTATTTCTTATATTTGATAACAGCAGTTATAATAATTGTTAAAAGAACCAGCTAGGCTCAGGTGTACACTTTAAAACCCTAACCTAAAAGCTAGAAATACAAAAATAATTGCTTCAAATTTTGAAATCAGCTGTTAATTGGAGCAAACAGCTATATTATCTGTTTTTTTATTCAATTGGTTGCTATGGTAATAAATGTAAATACATGTGTTGGTTTATTATTCTAGGCCTAACCTAAGAATTTTCCCGACTAAATTTACAAATATTGAAATAAAAAAAGGTTTTTATCGAAATGAATTATAGCCTATATTACTCAGGTATAGTGTAGCTTTTTATTAGTAAAACTATTTTTTCAATCGCTTCAGTAATGCCAGAGATTACCCCCTACATACAAAAAAAAAAAAAAAAAAAAAAAAACTTTGCCTCTTTATAATATTAGTATAGATTTAAATATGAACTTATCTAGTACATTTTTGTGGCTTTATTGTTGTAAACCATATTAGTAATGTTAATTCAACTAAGAAAGTTTATAATGCTAGTACAGCTCAAAGTTGGCCAAATGTAATCAAATTTATTTGGTATCAAAATTATCTGGAAAATATCATGAAACGAAATATGATATCGTTTTTTCATTTTGACTTAAGACATACTGAATTGCAATTTTATACTAGAGTGTCCTACAGGTTCACTCAGGCGGCATTAATAAGGGTCAGTTTTATGACGGTTGAGACCGACCCTAATTACCCACCCTTCTTGCCTCAACTTAAGTTGAGACGGGCTATAGAATAGGCCAGTCGGTAGAGGTCAATTTAGACCAAAAGTTCCAGTAATTTGCAATACGGCTGATTTTTTTTTATAAGTACATTAAAGTATGTAGATTAACATAAAAAAAGGTTTACCAGTCTATCGATTTCCCAAAGTCGAGCAAAAATCAATTATCATTTTTTTCCCGATTATCCTTAATATTTCGAGCTGGGATGAAGATAGAGGAAAATAAAAAATACCACCGTGTAGGGGATTTATTTTTCAACAAAAAAGGTCATATGTATTTATTTCGTCCGAGCAATGGTTTGTCTGGAAAAAATTCGATAATGCAGGTATGTATTTTTCAGCAGGGGAAATCACTAAAAGGGGACATCTTATTCATATATATGGAGCGTTGGCTCATTCTAAATTGGCCGAATTTTAATATATCGAATTGAAACTTGACATAGGAGTTAAAATATATATTTTAAACATTTATGCTGAGTCTCAGCTTGTTATCTTGAAAATGACCCGATCTAGGAGTCGATTTCGATTATCGAAATAATAATTATGTATGTATAATCAAGGCCACTAGCCAGAAATAAAGCAAATTGGACATATTATAATGAAACAGTGGATACTTAAGGGCTACATGGAAACTCCGAGCCCGCCTATAAAATAGGCAACAAGAGGAAAAAAAAGAAAAAAAGCCACTAGCCAGAGATCAATGTGTTTAAAGCATCACAGATTTGTTGCCCAAGTTAAAAGCCTTCCATGAATCCATGATTCGTATTTATTCATTCGGGATTCATTGCGAAAACAATAACAGCTGTTAATTTTTTTGTATGTAATGTTTAATTTTATGTTAGTGGCGTTAAATGTGAATTATTTACTATTTTCTAAGTTTCTAGCATGTCGGGTCGTGGAAATTCATCTACAGTAACAGTTAGATTGATGATTTACTTTGTAATAGAATGCACAACTACAAACACATATCAAACGGGAGAATAAATTATTGGTGGTCAAGGTTTCCTTTACAAGTTCAAATACAGTTTGTTAAACGGCGTTTTCAATCTCAAGAAATGTACCCCAGCTGTGTGATTTTAAAAAAATGTCATCGAATAAAATCATCACTAAACGCAAAGACATTCGTAATTTTAATTGCGTTTGTTCTATTTACGAACGTTCTTTTATATCTGTTAATGTTTACAAGGTCTCGTGCTAAAATAATTGTTCTTGAAGAAATACCTACAGAGTTAGTGCCAGTTTCTCATAACCTAAAACTTTTGAAAGGACGTTCAGATGAATTATGTGATATAATGCCTACTGTACTCAATGGAAGTTGGCCCTTTGTTAATGTAACTCTATCTGAAAATTACTTAGAAACATTAGCAACTCGCTTAAATGTAAAACCTGGAGGTACTTGGAAACCTGAAAACTGTGTTTCTCAACATCACGTTGCTATTGTTATTCCATATCGAGATAGACAAACAAATCTAAATAGTTTTTTAGCTCATATGCACCCTTTCTTGCAGTTTCAAAAACTTAACTACAGGATTTTTATTATAGAACAATCGTACGAGAGACCATTTAATCGAGCAAAACTTTTTAATGTTGGCTTTGCAGAAGCTGAAAAGATTTCACCTTTCCATTGTTATGTATTTCATGATGTTGATCTAATACCTGAAAATGTACATAACATCTATGGTTGTACAAGGTTACCTAGGCATTTATCAGCTCATATTGATGTTTTTGATTACAAACTACCATATGACTTACTTTTTGGTGGAGCAGTTGCAATCTTAAAATCACAATTTCAAGCTGCAAATGGGTTCTCAAATAAGTTTTTTGGCTGGGGAGGTGAAGATGATGACTTTTATAATCGCGTAACAAAAAATGGAAGTACTATTTGTAGGTTTGAGCCAAGTATATCGCGCTACATAATGTTGAATCATAAAAAAGAAACTCCAAATGAAGATAGATATTATTTTCTTCAAACTGGTGTTAAAAGATTTGGAACAGATGGCCTCAATTCCCTAAAGTATAAAGTCAATAGTATTGATTTCTTTCCTTTATATACTCAAATTTCAGTAGATCTGTAAGCTGTTGAATATATATATATAACATAGGTAGCCTATGGTATATAATGATCTGATTTTAATACTGTTATTTATTTTTTATTATAAAAAGATCTAGTCATTTATGCTCAAAATTAAATGGTTAAGTTGAAATTCTGATATAACCTTGACTAACCTAACCTAAAACAGTAGATAGCAGTATATTTAAGCTATTTATGAAAATTAATTGGATCTGATCTAAGACTTGTAGATCTGTAGAGGTTGAAAAAATAACAAATTTTTAGTAGACCATTCCACTTTGTGTTTTACAATGGCTGGGTTCCCAACCTGTGCATACAAAAACGCTCTACTTCAGTTGTATCGCAAAACCTATCATTGTTTAATGTTAGGCTATATATTAAACAAACTAGAAGGAAAAAAGCTATATTTCCTATTTATTTAGTTCATATAATTTTGTAAAAAAAGAATCAAAAATAAAACCTAAACACATAGTTGTCTACCATTACTGGAATTTCTTCGTATAACAAAATAAGTTATTATTCCAAATTTATACGTATAAACATTACTAAACCTATATATTTATTATAGAAACTGTGAATAGGCTAAATCAAATATAATAAAGCGTAACCGTGAATAGATTTATCTCCTACTGTCGGTTATTGTTTGTAAAGCTATACACATAGGCTTAATATATTTAAAACATTAAATAAGTTATGCATTGTAAACATTACAAAAACTATAAATTTCAGAAATGTTTAAATATAAAAAGTCAACTCTAAATCATCTTGCAACTTGCTAATGTGCTACGTATATATAGCCTATATTCAGATAATATATAAAATTAAGTTTTATTAAAGTATAATATAACCTAGCTCAACCCAACTTTAAACTCTCATTTTCATGACTTACAAGCACAATTTTTTATCATTTCAACTTTACAAATTTTCAAACATAAAGTAAAATATATATAATACCTTATATTTTTATGATAACGAGCCTAAACTAACGTAGGCCTACACTGTCCTTTTCAAATCAAGTTCATATAAGACAATTAAACGAAAGTTAATCATGCTACCGTTATTAATTCATAGGGACAAATATAGCATAGATTTGCTTAGATCAAACTGTGAAACACTACATACTTACTTTCCTAAAAAGAATGTTGTCATTGATGTCATTTCAACAAGTGTAATGGTATACTAAAAGTTTGGCAAAAGAATAATGTTAGATTTATTGCTGACTAAGTATGTAGGTAGGCCTGTTTAAACCCTAACCTAGGCATATCAATATTACTGGGGTTTTTTAACGCAATTAAGGTTGTACTCCTATCCAGTATAAGACCTATTTTTATCTACAAGTGGCATGCTAAATGTATTGTGATATTTTATACCTAATTCCATGATTTGTTTGTAAATCGTATTATGCTTAATTGTGGAGGTGATTGTTCTTGTTTTAATGTGGTTGTTGGTAGATCTGTTTGCATTCCCTTACATTATTCCTCGCAATTTCTTGAAGAAATCTCATAAAAACCATCCAAGTCTATGTAATCTAAGTATTTATTTATAGGTTAATTACTAAGCAGTCTGATGACAAGCAATAACTTTAAATAAATATTATAACTTTCAGTTACTTATGAAATCAAAACCATGCAGTTATAACTTTATTTTGTTAAGAAGACTTTTTGATGGTTGAACATTTTTGTGTGAGAGATTGAGTTCATTTTATTATTTATATTGTGAAACTTTGTAGGTATTTGAATGTTATTAATTGAAATTAATAAAAGCAATAATAGGTTTAACAAATAAATAAAAAGATATAGATAAATTCTGGGCGCAAATTTACTATTCGACCTTCAGCTGACCTACGACAACAGAAATGCAAGAATGGCGTAACTTTACTATTCGACTCTAGCCTAATTTTTTTGACGACAACGAAGTTAATTTACATTTTACTGTTAAATGTTGAATACAGGTAAACATACTGTGACTAAATAGATTATGTTATAACCTTTTAGGTATTTTTTATTATTATTTTTGCATTTCTGTTGCCATAGGTTAGCCTAGAGTCAAATAGTAAAGTTGCGCCGCAAGAATAATAATTACAAAAAACCATTTAACAGTAGAATGTAAAACAACGTCGTCGTCTGCAAAAATATTAGCCGAGGGTTGAATAGTATATTTACGCCAAATTCTGTGTTAATTTCATAACAAAGAAATAGTAAAACGTCTAAAGTATTTAGCAGACTTTGACAAAATTACAAATTTATACCTTTCTTTTAAGAATTTGTCTAAACCTCCACCATTAAAAAAAAAATTATTTCTAGAATATATTTTCAGCTCTTCATTTGAAATTTATATAGTTCATAATTTTAAAAGATTATTAATCCAAAACATTGGCACTAATTTGTTGTTGCTGAAACAATCATTTTTGCCATTACTCATTTATGGATCAAAATTAAAAGTTTATTTTTAGAATTAGGATAGTTACTCCATTACCGGTACCTGTTAAATACCTAGACTTATTAGCAATCTGTCAATTTGAATCTGTTTTTACTTAAGACTGGATCTTTGTCACTATATGCATACAATCTGTTTTTAACAGCACTTTTACTTAGATAGCTCTTTTTTCCAATTCTAAGCTATAACTTTAAAACGTTTGTATTTGTATTTTGCCTGGATGGGATATTAGGGTTTAGAAGCAATGGAATAGAATTATTTTTCATTAAAAAATTAGAGTATTTTTTTTAAGAAATAAATATTATTAGTATTTTTTTTATTTAAAAATTTGTAATATAGTTCTTCAAAATGTAAATGTATTTTTTTCAATACTAAAATAATGTTAGTTAATTATTACTAATATTTAAATAATGTAAATATCATGTTACAATACTTTAAAGTGAATCTCATAACTGATCAATTGCTTCATTGTCGTCTTTGAGTTAGTTTTACTTCTGTACTGTAACAATACAAATGTATCATTCTCGCATGTATCTATTTCATAATTATATTGTAATGTTCACCATAATGACTTATTTAAATTCACTATTTCTACATAGATAGTCAGTTCTCGCTAATCATAGTTGGGCTGTAATTATGAAAAAAATACTTTTATATAAATAATTATACGTATTAAAATATTGTCAGCAAGAAACTTGCAATCAAACTGCATGCACATGGTACATATACGTTTCTGACACTCAACTGTGAGATAAGACATATATGAGAAAACATTAGTAATTTTTATAGCAAAACCTAATTCAAAATCTGTTTCTAAATAAATAACAGATCTATGTAGGCTTTTCAAAAGCCTGCTGTTTTTTTATTATGAACTTAATTAATTTCACTTCATTATTTTTTATTTCATCAACTTAATTATTTGGCATACTTTTTAGTACTGTAAATTAATTTGTTTTCTCTTACAAGTAAAATTATTGTGTTTCAGTTTTACTACTATATTATCAGTTTCTAACCTTGTAAAGTGATTAGGCACGTACATCAAGTTTAAATTACCTATTACAAATTAGATGCAAAAAACAATCTTTTGTTCTGTTACTAACTTATCTGTGACTTTTAAATAATATAATTAGGGAGAATTGACTATTCACAGATTTTTTTCATTAAGAAAGTGTATTATTTTGAAGTACAAAAGACATTAAAAATAGTAAATTACACCATATTGTACAGAATTTGTTTAAACAATTTATACTAGTTTAATTTTATATTTTTATAATTACTGTATATCTATATTTACATTTATACATTTTTGTATGCAGACTTGGAATATTAAATTTGTATCCATTAAAAAAATAATATTGTAAAAAGTAACACAAAATTTGGTGCTTCAACTAATGATAACAAAATTTAGTTTAAAGGAAAAGTAGAAAAGCCTCAAATATTGAAACACTTTATTGGCACACCATCTATTTCAACCTGACTTGATCATGACAAATGAAAATTAAATCTCCAATAAAGTGTTTTAGTGATTATAACGTGTCTTCTTCTTTTCCTATTCTCATAATAGACATATTTGAGATTTTATAAATAGTTAAGCTATTATTTGTACAAAAATAAAAATAAATTTATTAAAATATTCATATTTCTAATTAATTTTTAAATACCTGGTTTGCTTTTATTGATGCTTGTAAGATTTAACATGATATACACATAGGCATTGTTATTTTAAGAACAATGTTTACTGGTGAAAATAAAAAAAGGAAGTATTAGTGAAAAGTTTGTAGTGTTTCTGCATAATCTAAATACATTATTTCACTGTATTAAAAATTTTAATCCTTAAAGTAAGAATAGGATACATGATTTTTTAACGGTATTTAAAATGTATTTCCTTTTAAAGCTTTTTATACTTTCTATGACTAAACCAAAATAATTTATGTCTATATTTCTTCTAAAATCAAAGTAACGAAACAACTCAAAATTAATTGTGATTAGATTCCTGTGAGTAACACAAATGTTTAGAAATTATTATAATTTTAAATGGCAAGGCCAAATAATGAAATCGACTTCAATGAATTTGCTAAACCAAGTTCAGTGTCTAAAAGCGAAAAAGTTTATGTTATTGGTTATTGTATAGTGTTGAATAATTATATTTGATTTAATTTAGCTGTACCCTATGTTAGGCTAAACAGCTTGTTTCCAAAGTTTTAGATTGTGTTTATGCCAAATTAAATCAAGAAATACTTAAGCTGTAACACATACAGTAGAGCCGCGGTTATCCTAGCCCGTCTAATCGAATTCCGGGTTAACCGAGGTAGTAAAAAACAAACAAAAAAAGTTCGGTTTGCGGTAGACGCATGCGTTAAAGTAACCGCGCAATGTGAAATCCGCATTTAGCGGCAAATGTACTGTACTTACATTTGTTACATAATGTCTTGTCAAAAATGGTTCTGGTAAATAAAACTCACAGTTTTTAATCATAATTTAATACTGTACAATACAGTAATTCCAATGCTTTGCTAATCATCAATAGGATTAGGATTTTTTACTTTTTAAGGTATTTTGACCGGTACCAAATACCGGTTACGTTTTATTCAAGAGTATAATAGATTTTCTAAATAAATAACATAGTTAATTTATCTATACTATTATTATAAAGAGGTAAAGTTTGTTTGTTTGTTTGTATGTTTGTTTGTTTGTTTGTATGTAGGGGGTAATCTCTGGCACTACTGAACCGATTGAAAAAATAGTTTTACTAATAAAAAGCTACACTATCCCTGAGTAACATAGGCTATAATTCATTTCGATAAAAACCTTTTTTTATTTCAATATTTATAAATTTAATCGAAAAATTCTTAGGTTATTCCTAGAATGATAATCCAACACATGTATTTACATTTATTACCATAGCAACCAATTGAATAAAATAACAGACAATATATTTGCTCCAATATTTCCATTAACAGCTGATTTCAAAATTTGAAGCAATTATTTTTGTATTTCTAGCTTTTAGGTTAGGATTTTAAAGAGTAGACCTGAGCCTTGCTGGTTCTTTTAACCGTTATTATAACTGCTGTTATAAAATATAAGAAATAATTTAAACTGAACATTTAACATTATTTACCATCTTAGTTTTGAGGTTATTATTAATCATAAACATTTATTATAAATAAAACATAGCACATATTCTTAGACGGTTACGTTGGGGGTTGGCGTGCCAAGCACGCAGGGGTCTCCCCTAGTTTATTTATAATTAGTGAACTAAATAAACAAATTACTTGAATAAACAATAATATTAATCGGGTAGTCTGATGCACTTAGTAGCGTAGTAAGAGTAGACAGGCGTCTGTGATTATTGTTTACGCGATGGTGATGTCATCATTCCTTATCTTGGCTTTTCTTGCACCTGGTTCCTGCTTCTGTCCGACCTTCTATTGTGTCTCACTTTTACCCTACCCGGCTTACCCCCTCTCACACGTCCCCTTTAGTTTTTATGAATACAGTAGTTTGATTCAGTATCAAGTAAAACGTCGCGTATGTCATACTCATACTGCATATCGTTTGTTTAGTTTTCAAGCGAGCGAGTTCCGTAAACAGAAAACACCTATGGACTTCTTCAAAAAATATTTGTTTACTGGAACATATGAACAATGTAAATGTACTGGAAGCATGTAGTCTATGTATGTCCTTTTTCCATTTTGTATTTTATTTTTATTTGCACGTTAGTTTATCATTTGATAATATAGTAGATGCTTTTTTTCACATCTTTGACCATGTTTTCATTGATTTTACCATACGTTTCCCTCTCGATTTTTGACAGAATCCGTGATTTTGCTTATCCGAGGTACTCTCGGTCCTTATTTATTGTAAGTCATGCAAGAGACTAGTAATACACAATACAGTTCTGGTACAGTAAAGAAAGTTTCTATATCAATGAATACTTCATAGTTACCGTACTATTAAAATTTACAACAGATCAATTGAAAGCAATTTCAAATTAATTATAGTTGCAGAACATCCATCTTAGTTATGTAGGTGGGGTTTATCTCTGAAAATAATTCTTACTCTACATTGTAGTGTACAAACAAAATAATCATTCCATAGAAGAATTACCTTTTTTCCTTGTAAATTTAGTTAGCATTTGAGTAACGAGGAGTATTATTCCAACTATTCAAATCAAAAGTCTCTGTTATTGTATTTGACTTGATGAAAACAACAACTTTCACATTTTTCTTCTTTTTTTTCCGCTTACACACTTCCTCAGCAAGGGATATTTAATTAAATTACAAGTGAAAAAACATAGACCAAGACTGGGAGTTAAACCCGGGACCTTCACGTTTCCGTCGTGATGCTCTGCCAGCTGCGAAATAAGAATTGAGATTGTTTTCAATGTCGGATACACGAGGTAGTCAATCTGTTAATTCAATAATTGCAGTAAAAACCATACAAGTGAGATAACATCGACCAATATCGGTAGATATCAGGGTAGGTCAGATGGCAGAGCATCACGACAGAAACGTGAAGGTCCCGGGTTCAACTTCCGGTCTTGGTCTATGTTTTTTCACTTGTAATTTAATTACATAATTATTATATATTTAAACTGAAACTAAACACTGCAAATCTTGGCAAGTTTTTCAAATTTGTTTATTTTATTTATTACATGTTGGAGAATATTATAGTTAATACATACGAGGTGGGGCTTGAAAATAACGGAACTGGTTTTCTGTGAGACAAACGGCGAGCCTCAAGGTCAAACGCCATATTGCCGAGCCGCCTGACATACCCCTCCACATTCCAGCTGACTCGATAACACTAGCTTGCTCAGTTGGGCCACAGCCTTCGTTCGTGTCAGACCGTGTATCTGCCGCTAGTCGGAAAAATGGTAGGCGGTTTAATTGAGCAACGTGAAATTTATAGTGAAACTCGGTAAATAAACGACAGAGACCTATTCTCTCTTACAACAAATGTATGGGGATGAATGTATGAACAAAAGGACTTGCGGATGGAAATTTGTTCTGATATCTTAAAAAACATCAAGGACGATCCTAAACTGTTGGAAAGAGTAATTACATGTTACAAATCATGGTTTTTTACCTATGACCCAGAAACTAAGAGTCCGCATTCACCAAGACTGAAGAAAACTCGAATGTCCAAATCAAAATTGAAGGCCATTTGAGATTTGATTGTTTTTTTCGGGAATTCTATATGTAAATTGGGTTACTGATAGTCAAACAGTGATTAAAGAATATTATGTTGAGGTTCTAGCCACTTTCTGCGAACGAGTAAGAAGAAAGCGACCAGAATTGAGAAAGAACAAGTCGTGGATTCTTTATCAGGACAAAGCTCCAGCCCACACTGCACTGACTGTTAAATCATTTTTGTCCAAGCATGAGATCCCTGTGTTGTAACATCCACCCTACTCACCAGACCTAGCTGCGTGTGACTTTTTTTTTTATGCTCCCAAAGTGAAGGAAGCTTTGAAAGGAACCAGGTTTGATACAGTGGAAGCTGTGAAGGAAAAAGTGACGGAGACTATGAACATGCTTTCAGAAAATAACTTAAAACACTACTTTGAACAGTGGAAAAGTCTAATAGAAAGCTGTGGAGGGGAGTATATTGAAGAGAATAAAGTGAAAGTTGTAAAGGAAAAATAATAAAAAGAGTTACAACAAAAATCCTGTTTTTCTAGCCGTACCTCATATTATTATCTTTCTAGGTTTTTAGGATCATGGTTGGTTCATCCTGTCACAACCAGTTTTCTTTTGAACTGGTAAAAATATCACAATGAAATTTGACGGCACAGGACCCTTAGTACTCGAGTCATATTTTTCCCGATTATTTCCTTTGTTTTTGATAAATTTGTTTACTATTCATTAATCAGTACATCATAAATTTGTATAACAACGTTAAAAATAGCTGCTATACACCATCCAGGATCATAACAAATTAGTTTATACTCTTCTCCATATTTGATGTTAAACTTTTTGAAAAGTTGTATTTTCAAAACAATTATTCACTTTTCCCAATAGTACCTTCACTTGTTTGTTTATATTGGAATCTGCCACATTAGTCTGTGATTTCCATGGAGTACAAATTAATATATGTACCTATACTTCAGCAGAGAATAGGAATGATACTTCAAGCTTTTCAACATTTGACTTGCAAAAAGTAAGGATGTCTCTTCTAAAATCAGCAAAAATTATTTACGTGATTCGCTTGAAATTCCAAAACTTTTATGAAATATAGTAATAAAGAATACAAACATTTAATATACAATTAACTAATTCTTTTTACATGCTTTTCTTCAACCCACTACCGGTGCATGGTCGCCTCAGCTCTTTCTGGATCGCCTCAGGTCGTATAGCACATCGTGTTACGACTGCGTTCTCATTACAATATCAGATTCGCGGAGGAAGAATTAATTTTATATGTGGGTTAATGATAGTAAAGTAAAACAAAATTCTGCTATATATAACTTTTTACTATTGATATGATGATACAGGCAAAACTTTATGTACGTTACAAAGTTTTTTATAATCTAATGACATTTCTCTAAACAACCGTACGGTAAGTCGCTATATGTGAAGTTGAAATAGCCATATGAATTGGTATAATCTAATTAGATACAATGAAGTTACTTAAACATTATATAGCTTTACCAGAAAGTGTGTAACAAGCACAGTCTACTAAACACAAAAATCTGACTCAAAATATACTAAATCAAGAAAGATTACTTTATAATATTAGAGGCAAAAATGTGAAATATTTTCAGAAATACAACACTTTTGAATGTAAGTCTTCTTATGGTTCCGTTACTGAAGAGTATAAATCGAAAATGTAAGTAAAAAACACTACTAAAAGAGTTAGTTATCCACTACTAATGATAAATTATTGAAGTTCATAATATAAAATGATTTAACATGTGTGAATATTCTTTGAGTGTGTATCGTTGTTGCTTTTACAAAATAATCAATTTTAAAGTTGATGCAAAGTACACCCGATGGACAATTGTATACGTTTTCTGATTGATGAAGTTTTTGGTACAGTTAAGAGAAGAAAATTTTCATATGTCGCACTTTTAAACTTTTTTACAATGAAATATACAGTGGAACACCGATTATCCAGATTGCCAATTTACTATCATTAAAATTTAAATTTGTAACTTTTGGTAGCGTGTAAGGAATTGCAACAGGAAGCTCTTTTCCACTGCTCTATTGACTTACTTTGTGGTCATTCCATACTTTGTAAAACCACACCTGGATCAGATTAAATGAATAATTTTGAAACAGTTGATGCAATTATAATGATTTATACATTGGCATTTCAGTTTTTTAACTCGCACTTTACCCTGCAATAGCAATTAACAATGATACAAATTTATTTATAGGCAGGGTCCACCAAGTTTACAGTATATCCAAAGTTTACCATTTATATAAAAATGTACCTTCTGCTTAGCTATTTATCAAAGTTCATAATATTTCTTTGAATATTTGACTGTTTATGAGTGTATATATATATTTTTTTTTAAGGCAGAATGTAAAACTTTTTTACTGCGGATAAAAATTGTTCTGAATAATATGGTTATCTTTAAGTATTTGGATAGAACAGGTTATTCCCTAAAAGAAAACATACATTTATCATTGTCTTTGAAATATATTGTTACTAATAAAATATATAAATTTTGAAATCTATTTTTATAATGGTCTAATAATAATTTATTTACAAATTCCTACTAATAGAACCAACATCGCAAACAATACATGAATATAAAACTTGTAGACTGTATTCCAGACTCCAGGGTATAAGTCAGCTGTAAGCGATTGGCCATAACGCCAAAAACTATTGTTTCATATAGTCGTTGAACTTAATTAGAATTTTTTATTAAAAAACTTGACGAAAATAAAGTATCTATTGAAATTTTTAGCAGCAATATCTAGTACTATTAGTAAAACATATCTTTGTCTGGCACGGGACATTCGAGCCACCGCACTCCCTACACAACAGTTTCTTATGACTCGGTCAATGTGTGATCCTGATAATCAATGCTCTACTGTAATATAATGGTTGTGATTCAATGTAGAAACTGTTACATTCATTGTGAGTAAAATAGAGTCCCGCTATTCCGAACTAATTGGGACCGAACACTGTTCGGTTTAGCGGGAATTCGGCAAAGGCGGATTTCATGAATAATATCAACGTATTAACTTGTTAAGGTGTAAATTAAGTGCGGGGGCATCTGCTAGTGTCTGTTCTATACAGCGTTGATCGGCTCGGAAGAAAGCGAGGAGGAGGTGAAAGCTCAAACTGAACTCATATCACACGTAGACACGGCAAATGCGCTTGACCTCGCTCTATTAGTAATAGTGTAGGTTTACATCATCCGGGGTTATTTCCTTCTGTTGCTTTACAATTCCATTTTCTTCTAAAAATGGAAGGAAAGGGATAGGTTGTTTGAACTGTCCATTTTGTCATCCCGCAGTCTGTCCATTAGGACATTATCTTGGAAAAAGATCGAGACAAAAAATTCCTTCCAAGATAACGAAAACGAATGAAAGCAACTGGCAGGTGGCAACAACACTATTAGTGCCTAGCTGTTGTATCAAATCTTTCCTTCTTTCTGAAGGACCCGATATCCGCTTCACCGGACGCTTGTTGCAGTAGCTTCCTTCCCGCAAAACGTGAAAGAAACAAAACCCGCTTTCATTCCTATTTGGTTTCAGGCTTTTTCATCAAGCTTAGGCTCTATGTATGTTTCTATATAACTTATTTGTATAACAATAAATGTAAGTTTTTTTCACGAACTTCATTTTAATTTCTCATCTTTTTATGTTAAAAAAAATTGGTATTTTCTCTGAACTCTGTTCGGAATAGGCGGATTTTCAGAATAATGGGAGTCTACTGTATGTACTTCTAATGCAAATACGAATAATTTGAGCTCCAGAATTAAACAAAATCTAGTTAAGCTAAGAAACTTTACTTTTAGTGTATTTTGTATTAAAACATTATTTGTTATTTAAAGAAAGTGTATTAAACAAAGATGTCTATTCAGTGACGTAATGTTTATCGGCCGGGCACTCCCTCGCCGCTAAAAATGTATGGGGCCCCAGTTTATTAAGCACATTTTCTTAACAAAACACAAGCAACCATGGACTGTCTTTATTTGGACAAATAAAACAACCTGTTTTGCTGAAAGAAGCCTTTACATTCACAAACCAAATTTATACACGAAAATAACATTTAGAGAGTTAAATGATATTTTAGGAGTGTATCTTTTAGTAGTGTATCTAACTAAATTTTTAATTTGTCATTAGAAGTCATTCAATTTACACATTTAAAATTAGCTTACACTTTACCATTATAAAATTTGGCCTATCTATACAACTAAATCTCTGCCACAGTATTTAGTTGTATAGATACATTGTGATAAATATATACAAATCCAGTAAAGTAAAACTAAACAAACGTAGATGAAATAAAATAGAAATTAAAAACAACACAAGACACACACAAGTACGTGATTAGCGAATCACATTGGTCACGGAAGCAAACTGAATAAATAATAAAATGCAACTTACATATATATTTGATTGTAAAAAATAATTTATATTGTCTTTTTGTTGGTTTTGGCAGTCTTTTTTTTCTCGCTTTTTTTATGCAAACACTTCGATTACTTCATTCAAATCCGGATTTCTAGCTCGTTCATTTTCAATACGCAATAAGCTGAGGCCACTCAGATCAGAGGAGGTCATTGTACTCCTTAAATAATTTTCAGTTAGCTTTAATTTGGAAAATGTGCTCTCCGCACTCGCCACAGTTACTGGTAAGGTAGTGCACAATTCTGTTAAGCTAGATGCGATTGAGTAGTTTTACAAAAAGATGAGATTTGCTGTCGTATTGATGTCATTTTTTTAATATCTAATTTGAGAGCCATTCTAAAATAGTTGATTTGAAAACTAAGGTCGACACACAAATCCTCTTCATATTCGTAGACCATGGCTTTCACTTTCGTAGACAATTCAACATCGGTTGCCTTCAATAAAAATTTTGGGGAAAGAACTGAGAAAAGGCTACTGATTTCTGTCACAGCTTCGAAAATAATTGTTAACTGGGAAACTCTGTGTTCAGAGTTGCGTAAAAAACAGGTACTTTGAAATATTTTTCGCTGTCTGTCAACTTCTCGTCTTGACACAGTCCATACAAATGATTCTTTAATTTCTTATTTCTCAAAAATCTAATTTTAAAAAATCTGTTGCGAACAATAAATTTTAATATAGGCAAAATTATATTATTTTTTTTTATTTTCAAAGATATGACATAATTGTAAAATAAAACTACAAATAATGCTATAGTTTTAAATTTGTATTTACTTAATTTTATAATAAATACCCTCGGACCCTCTCGATCTGTGGGTACTGCGGGTCATCCAGCATCGCGGGGACTGTGGGGCTGTACGTTACACCACTGTGTCTATTTAATATCCCTACATAGAAATGTTTAAGTAGGGACTTAAAAATCTTAAAAACATTGAAATCAAGCCCAACAATTAATATTTATTTAGTTAGACTGAGTAAAACCTTTTAATAAAGAAAGTATAGAAAGCTCAGTAATGACCGTTCAAACTTACAAGTGTAGCTAATGGATGTAATTTTTTTACAGTAGTGCGTACTTGAAAAAAAACGTGTTTATTCAGAAACGTAATTACATGGTTTGATATATATACTGAAACCTCGTTTATCTGAAATTCATGGGACTGGACCCTTTCCGGATAAACGAAATTTCGGTTAAACCGATTTTGGCATTTTTTACCATTATTAGGCCTACAATAGGAAAAATCAAATAATTTGTGGTAAAAAATTTCAGAAATATGCAATTATTTATTTTGTGTTACATTTAAACAACTAAAATTGAGATTTGTATAATAAAATACTGTACTGTACGTAACACGATTGTCTTCCTTTTCAAATAGCATTTTACTACGAGTTCACAACACTGTTTTCACACAACTAAAAACTGATTGGAATAAATAAAACTTTACTTAAATAAACACACCATTAATAAATAAGGTAACGATCAACTTAAACACACTGGATACAAACAACTGCTGAATAACTTTGCTACTGTAATGGCTACACTGACTAACTGAACTAGAACGGCACCTGTCACATTAGATTGCGCACAAAAATTACGTGGCTCAACATTACAGTCCCGTCCGCAATTTCATCCTTACGCTCGGCACTGTCTTCGGTGAAATTACTGTGCTGTATTGTTTTGGCTTCTCAGATAACATACAAAGCGAATTACAATGTTAGTTGTTGGTATTACTGTACTGTTCAAAACAAGTCGTTATAATTACGACAGTAAATCAAGGGGAGTTATGGTGACGAGCTCAATTACTGTATAACAAAATATTTACAATATTAAAAAGTTGTTTTCAAAATTTTGTCGGATAAACAAGGTTTTAGTGTACTGATTAATGGCATTTAATGGTGAGGGCCATAAAGGCAAAACAAAATTTGTTCATATATGGCCCAAATTATGCCTCACTGATATTCTTGATATGGTTAAAATGGGGACCAGTGAAAATATCCTTGAAAATAATTTACAGTAATATCCAATACCGAAAATATCCAACTATCAGAATATCCAGTAACTGAAATAATTATTAACGTATGGGATTGTCAATTATAAAATAATCAAATTTTTATTTTCTGTACAGCAATATTAAGTATTCTTTTGGAGATTTGGTAATTTGTAAGCCATTAACTATATTTTAACGTAATAATTTTTTTGGCAGGAACCATTGCTGGATTGCTCAACTCGCCTAAGTTTTATTGTAATCGGATGAATGGTACAGAAATGCATAGAAAACAAACAATCATTCATTTTTATATATTAGATATTAGATGTATTCCAATTAATTGTGTTCTTATACACCTCAATGGTTAAGTATAATGCCTTTATTTTTAAGTTTTAATAACAGTGCTCACTCCAATCTTACATGGTTTTCTATTTGCTAGATAATGGAACTCCAAGAAGCATCACAGATCCACCAAGGTATTCTCCACGAACGTAACAACACATTCCATGATATGAAAGCCATAGTGAAGACATGGAGGAACAGGTTGCCAGTCATTGCTGATGATTTGAGTCACTGGAGTGATGTATTCACTTGGCGCCAACACCATTATCAATTTATCCTTTCCCATTACGACTCTCAGCATGACCAGACTACTAACAGCCAGAGTATGTTGGGTACTCATGCCTCCGCTCAGGTAATACTGCCAAAACCAACAATTTTGTATAAATACCAATTTCCCTCAAATTTGAGCCATTTTGGAGAGTGGCAGAATGTTATTGATGACATCGACTCCATAATTCATTTTTAAACACTCGCTGGAAGCCTGCGATGACTCAGCAGCTGGAAGCAATAGAATCAATGTTATACGGTTGCTGTGATGGGTTTTGTGTAAAACACTCTTTGATATCATTGTTACTAAAGGCGATTGTGTAAAAACAACCTTAAATTTTTAAAATAAAAGGACTGTATTAAGTTCAATTTAGGGCTTTCACATAATTTCATTTCATTTATTGCAGAAACACTACAAGGTACATAGCAACATCATTTCATTACAATAATAACAGCTTAGTCCTATAATAGTTCAAACAATACTGACATAAACCCAACAATAGCAAATACAGCACCTAAAAATTAATGATACAATAATTTACTCCAAAACAATAATAACAGTAGTATAAACCAACAAATACACAAACAGGACCAATTCAACAACTAGAAACATACAAATATACCCATAACTAAAATGACATGCAATTTGTATGTTCAAATCACTCTCTTTTACAATTCCAATTTCTTTTTGCTCTGGTTTATCTTTTGCCAATCTAATGGGCAAAATCAAAAAACTCATTGCTTTCATAGGTGTCCCTCTCTAACAATTCCTTTTTTATAGTGCCTTTAAAATATTTTATTTTTAATTGTTTTGTTTTATCGGAAAGACTGTTATAATATTTGATAGCATTACTTTCAAAACCATTCAATGTTTTCCGATAGTGACAATGATTACCCTTACTGTTTAAACCTTTCCTCGTTCAGTGCTCATGAGCAAAGGCATTCAGTTTATAGGAATCTATATTCCCTTTAACATATAATAGTCGGTAAAGAATATAAATTAATGGCAATGTCAAAATACCCAGCTTTTTAAATAACGGCTTACAGAGTGCCATTGAGCCCTCACCGCACAACAACCTAATTGCCCTTTTTTATAATATAAAAAAATTGTTTACGGAGCCATCATTACCGGTACAATGGTTCCGTCAGTCAAATGACAGTGAATATGCAAAAAAATATACCATTTTCAGGACATTTAAGTCAACTTCAAATTACAATTTTCTTAAGAAAAATAAACCCTTTGATTCTTTCATAGAAGTAAGGTTTATGTGCTTCTCCCATTTTAAATTAGGTTCCACAATCACATCTAAAAATTTTACAAATTTATCTTTCTGAGATATATCTTTCATATCGAGACTATCCATCATGTACAAATATTACAAAAGAAGTGGCGTAGGAGTCTCAAGAGGCGTTGTAGGTGCGGTTTGCTGTTTAGAAACAAAAGATTCACTGTGCACTGATCAAGAGCGCCCATGTGATATTTTCTACGAGGCCAAACCGTGGTATGGGGATTACGGAGTACCCTCCCCTCGTTCAGCCCAAGCAGTTCGGGGGAATTTTTTACCACACTTTTTAAATTTAGGAAACTAATTTGGCCGTTTTGGTCAAATATTAACCCACACAACATTTAGTATTTACCTTTACACTGTCAATGAATACACAAAACTACACCGTGCCAAGTAGTGCCCCAGCATACTTGAACTCTAGTAAAAAATAAAACAAGTATATGTAAAATGAAACGGTACAACACATTTAATAATAATCTAGTGCTAAATCAGTTCTACGTAATACTGACTTTTATCTGGGAGCCATGGGCGCCCATGCTACTGATACGTAACTGTCTTATAGTCAATCATATGGCTGTGCACTAGGTGTTTATGCACTAATTCCAGGTAAAATGGTTAAAACCAATCATCTGTACACTAGTAGCTCGTCACTGGTGTTTGGACACTAATCCACAATAAATATGCTGAGTTATATTTGTTTGAAATTGGAGTGGTCGCCATTTATTCTTATTACATATTTTATACTTTGGGAAGTTGGAGATCTTACAACTAATTCCAGGTAAAATGGTTAAAACCAATCATCTGTACACTAGTAGCTCGTCACTGGTGTTTGGACACTAATCCACAATAAAATATGCTGAGTTATATTTGTTTGAAATTGGAGTGGTCACCATTTATTCTTATTACATATTTTATACTTTGGGAAGTTGGACATCTTAGAACTAATTCCAGGTAAAATGGTTAAAACCAATCATCTGTACACTAGTAGCTCGTCACTGGTGTTTGGACACTAATCCACAATAAAATATGCTGAGTTATATTTGTTTGAAATTGGAGTGGTCGCCATTTATTCTTATTCCATATTTTATACTTTGGGAAGTTGGAGATCTTACAACTAATTCCAGGTAAAATGGTTAAAACCAATCATCTTTACACTAGTAGCTCGTCACTGGTGTTTGGACACTAATCCACAATAAAATATGCTGAGTTATATTTGTTTGAAATTGGAGTGGTCACAATTTATTCTTATTCCATATTTTATACTTTGGGAAGTTGGAGATCTTACAACTAATTCCAGGTAAAATGGTTAAAACCAATCATCTGTACACTAGTAGCTCGTCACTGGTGTTTGGACACTAATCCACAATAAAATATGCTGAGTTATATTTGTTTGAAATTGGAGTGGTCACCATTTATTCTTATTCCATATTTTATAGTTAGATCGTTGGTTTATAATGTACATATTTGGTACATAATTGTGTAGCTTCGCAATTAAAAAAAGACTTCCTGAGACAGATATTTGAGATGCATCTAAGCGTTGACAAACATCCCCTGACATGGAGTCACATTCCTCAACCGCTTCCAACAAACAACATTTCAAAAGCGATGCTACGTATGCATCTATGTTACTATTCTACAAATAAAGAGCAAACTAAAAGGACAAAACCTATCATTTTGTGCTGATTGTAATGTTTTGTGTGTGTACCCTTGTTTTGCAGTTTTTTATACAAGGAAAACAATTTAATTTGTGAATTAATTTGCATTTTTAGATCAAATTTGCCCATTTCATTTTGTTTTCTATCATAATAAACAACATATGTTTGAAGTTTTACGAATTCAGAGAAATTTCATGTTCTTAAGGTCAGTTTGAACTTTTAACTAATTTTATGTTTCAAGTTTTTAAATGTGACTTCTAAAACTGAAAACAACTAATGTCTTTAAAGGAAAAGGGGAAATCCTTGATACTCTTACTGAAAAAATAATTTACTTATGTTAAATATTTTAGTACTACTGTTTATATTTTTGATTTGAGTATAGCCTAGTTTCTGAATTAAGTGAAAATTTTCAGATTGTGTCGGAAGTACCACATTTTATTAATCACCTTAAAACATAATCATGTCTGTTGCCAGACATTTTATGTAGTTTTATATATATATATACCAAAACAAGTTCTTCACAACCTCATATTACATATTTCCCAAGTGCCACAAATGGCAGTAATTTCGAAAGATTGACTTTAACTATCTTCGTTTATGTTGTTTCATCAAAACGCCAATGCATTTACCATAGTTTTATTCTTTTTTGTAATATTTATATTTAATTTTATGTTAACTCTGTACTATGTTATAGGCTATTATTCATTTTGGCAAAATTGCCCGCAAGCACAATCTTACTGGAGTCTGTCTAGATACACTATCAAGAATCTACACAATCCCAAGTATTCTAATTGGGGATTCGTTCCAGAAAATCAGACAAACTGTAAAGTGTTATTTACAAATGGCTACACTATCGGGAAAGAATGAACTACAAGAGGTAGGCTGTTTATAGCATGATTACAATTAATTGCTATCAGAATATGATTTTATTATAGAGATTGTAACTACAGCAGATCTCTCTTATACCACACCCCACGGGACCAGCTCCCTGGTCGGATAAGTAAAAGTTCGATTAAAATGAGAATGGCTTAATTATGTTTTATATCCGCACTGAATGCTGGAATATCTATCTTATCTAGAAGCAGCCTTGAAACTGAAGGGTTTAATTAATGTACCTGACTCGAAAGCTTAAGGTCCCCGTTTCAATAAAGGATAAATACCATGGATGTCTGACTAGTTGGGAAAAGTTAATTTTATGTAACAGTTGCCCATCATTGCTTTTCACCGTAAAACCACACACAAAAGTAACGTGTAAAAAAGGACAAGTTTAGTTAAAGTGTAGCCTACAACAATCAGAATTACCCATATGATAAATAATTACCTCCCACGACAAATAAAACAGTTGAATATATAATATTTTTGTAGATTTACGGATTCTAAACAAATACACAATTAACTGATTACAATAATTTAACTTCTTTCTACTAAATAAACAATACACACTTCTAATAGAAAAATGTATTGGCGAAAAACAAATTGTTAATATAATAAATATAAAGGATGTGACAATTAAAAACTATATTTAAAAATTTGAACTTATTTTGTTTTGTGTGTTTATTTGATTTCTTGAAAGCCATTTTATGAATATTACATCAGATGCAGTTAAGAGGAAATCTACTTTTTCGTTTAATGTGAGAACTAAAATAAAATTTTTTATAGAGTAAAACTATAACCTTGGAGAGTAGTTTTTACCATCTATGGGTTATCAAAAGGTATTTATATATATTAAGCTACGTTTACACTGGTACACATGTATGAGACACAAGTGAAATTTACAAATCACGATACACCTTTCTCACCAAGGCGTATCGTGATTTGTCAATTTAACTTGTATCTTATACAAGTACTCATACTTGTGTACCAGTACCTTTAAAGTATGTACGTTGATAGTAGCGGTAGCAAATAATCACCGCACGGGTTTTTGTCTTCGGCAAAAAAATATATAAATTTTTTACAAACATATATTGCATATATATATTGCAAATATATATTGCAAATATATATTGTAAAACTGTTGATTTATAGGTGACGATAAAACCACAACAAAATAAACGGTATCAGTTAACTGACACAAACTTTCTCCCAACTTACTGTAGTCAAAATAATATTGTTTTTAATCATTTTATTTACTACTTTTTAGAACAAAACAAAAAATAATATTCTACCTACGTCAATCGTATAAAAAAGTTATTGTCCCAGGCGGGATTCGATCGCGCGACCTTTGAATTACTGGCCGTCCTCGCTCCGTTGTGCTACCCCGTGCGGCCGTCGCCGTGATGCTAGATTGACAACATAAACTTGTTTATTTTTTAACATTTCCCCATAATTATGAAACGCCGAAGTTTTGATAAAAGCGGGTGGTGTCATTTTGTTTGGCATCTTAAGCACTATAAATACTGAAAATTTGATCAAAATCGTTAGAGCCGTTTTTGAGAAATTTGCATTTTTGTCGTTTTTTATTGGTTTTTTGGGGTAAATTACCCTTAAAAATTAAAAATTCCAAAAAACGAAAAAAACGCCTGGAGATATTAGGGTTTAGTACCTACATACCAAATTTCATGAAAATCGGACCAATAGTGTCCCCTCTGGACGTGTATACATACTGACACACTGACAGACAGACACCACGTTAAAAACACTTTTTTGGGTTCAGGGAGCACCAAAACAAAAAATTCCACTAAAAATATTTTTGGGTTCAGGGAGCACCAACACAGATAATTGCACTAAACAATTTTTTGGGGTTCTGGGAGCACCAAAACAGATAATTCAACTGAAAATTCAAATTCGAACATTTTTACGAAAACAATACTTTCTCCATATACTACGTATAGGGTGGAGAAAGTAATATACCAAATTACTTAATTTTTCTGTACTTTTAGCAAAACTTGTTTTAAATCTCTTGAATCCATATCAGCATTGTTTCACGCACAATAAAGAACTGGAATTATTATTAGAAAATGCTGATCTTATTGTTGCAAATTTCATTATGCTTCCATAATAAATAATGTTCTTCGATGAGTTTATATTTCTAAGTGTTTTATTATTATTCTCTTGTTTGTGTGTGTTTAGGCTCTTGAATCCGTTGAGCTAACAAATTTGAAATACTTTAAGAAAGAAATGACCGCTGAGTTTTATGCCTTGAAAGGGATGCTGCTATCTCAAATAGGTGAGTAAATGACAAGTTTATAGTTTTAAAATTTTATTTAAATACATTACATACAACTTTAGATAGTTTCTTCTGCATTAACTCTTTTTCTCTTTTACTTCTTACTTCTTCTTTCAAGCTTCCGGCTTCAGGTAATGCCGACGACTCGGTGTCCGTGGTAAACCGCAGCTGCCAATGGGGGGTGAGCTGGTTGGTCCTCGTTCCTGCCCCTGGATAGTGTAACAGCTAACTGAACGCCAGCATCTTGCTTCTCAAGAAGTCCCGTGGTATGCAGCCAAGCAATCATGAAAACAGCCCTTTTAAGGGTTTATCACGCATTTCAAAATCCTTTTCTCTTTTAAAATCGACTCTTTTTCAAATATGATCTTCGAGGCCTGCTTTAAAGTAGATTTCATTTCTGTCTTGCTCGCAAAGGATTGTGGTTAATGATGTGATCTTTGCCCAACTGTGTGTGTAGTCTGGGTCAGTACAAGGCTAGTGGAAAGTCATTCAAGCTGTTTCGTATGCCAATTCTTGTTCAAAGCGGCCACTAGAATTAAAAGGGGTGGAGTTTCATGACAATAATATTCTTAAAAAAACCTAGTTCCCCGATATAACAAGTGTCAAATATAGAAACAAATTATGGTGAGAAATAGCTGAGAATTGTAACTTTAAGTTGTATATATAATAAAAAAAACTTTGATTGTATTTTTGTTGTTTTTATAAACCACAATCACCTTCCGGAGAGCCCTAATATTTTGTACAAAATACATTAATTATTTATAGTGCATCAATAATAGAAGTAAGTTATAAAAAATAAGTAAACTTTTGTTAATAGTAATACAGTATTTTCGAAAGACTGTTAATTTAAACATAAACTTGAAGACCTTTACATTAAGTACATACTGTCTTATTGAGCTCATTCAGTAAAATAGAAAATCTATTTCAGGATTCAACCTACGAGCTTGGATATGCTGATGACCCACTACTGATGTTCTTGCCCATAGGTAGAATTGTGGTCAGCAGTAACTGTGTTGCACTCACTTTTATTTTTAAAACTAGATTACATGTTTAATTAGTAAATTGCATTTTTTCTTCAATATATATTTGAAATGAATAAGAAATGTATTTCTATACGAGCAAATTAAAATAGAAATCCAGAGTGTCTACCAGACCCCAAAATGTCACGGTTTGTTGCTCAAGTTCACCATTTTTTTTCTTGCTTGAAATTGAACTTCACGCGCACCACACTTTATACTATAGTGAACGAATCACCCGTGTAAAACATGTGGCAACTCTGATTCAAAGTTCAAATCTATTTAAAGATTCAGTGTAATTCATCCAGTTCACTTCGAGTCATTCATTTGATCAATATGTATAATAAATAATAATAACTGAATTGTAATGCAACAGTTCTTAAACTAACCTAGCATTCGAGCTTTTCTAGTACCGGAAGAAGGGAGAAATGAATCTTTTGTAACACGGATCTGGATTATTTGTTCAGTTTCACAAACCGTTCTAGTTCATATTTATTTAATGGCGTGTTTTCTGTGTTATGAAACAAATAATTTCTTATTAACTATCTAGCCAGTATCATTCAAAGTTTTTTTATATCTGTACATTTCCGTAAGACGTTTACATTTACTTGCATTTCGATTTGGTTGAAAATAAGGTCACCAATTTTCTATTTGAAGTCTTCAAAAAGTCAAGAAATTGAATTTGTATGATCTGGTAGACACCCTGAAATCATGTTAACTTCAATCAAATATTTTGCAATTTCAAATTATAAAAATATTGTTTAGCTAGAATGTACAACTGTATATTCCTGTCTAAAGTGATTTTATACCTACATTTTTGATATTTTTTTTAAATAACATTAAATCACTTGAAGTTTACATCGTAAATAAAATGTATAGTACACAGCATATGTTGCTCAGCAGTTAATTAATAACAATATTCCAATAAAAGTGTCATCTAAATCATGTAAACAGTTTCTGAGTTAAATTAAATACAGATCTTGAAGCCTCCGCCAAATAACAAGAATTCAATAACATTTGAAAATTATTTTGTATGTAAAAATAAAAATTATTGTGATTGCAGGGCGAACTGAAGATGCACATAAAGCTTTCTCGGCAGCAGTACAGATGCACGACACACTAGTAAAAGCTTGGGCCCTATGGGGTGATTACATGGAACAACAGTTTACTAAGGGCACCCCTAACATATCTACGGGAGTTTCTGCAATCACATGCTTCCTTCATGCTTGCAGACACCAAAATGAGTCAAAATCTCGAAAGTATTTAGCTAAAGTAAGTTATCTCTTGTGTAGTTCTTAAACTGGTTATTTTATTTGCATTATTACATTCAAACTCAACTCCATAGTTAAACATAAGCAGTCCTGTTTTGCGAACTCTAGAAAACAATGTTTAAAAAAATAAGCATGGAATTTTTGGAAATAAATACTTTTGAAAAAAGTTGAGGACCATAAATTTAAATTAAATTTCTTTCTAGTCATTTCTGAAACCATATTTATTTAAAAACAAAATTTAGTATTGATCAGAGTGAGAAGTCTTGATAACCCTTACAGTTAACTCCCAACTTTGATCATAGATTATATTATAACCTATAAAAAGTGTTTTTTCAATAGACTGTTATTTTAGTTCCTTAAGTTACACAATTAATCTTTACATACATTGAAACAGGTTCTATGGTTGCTCACGTATGATGATGAAAAGTTCTCTTTGATGGAAGCAGTTGATAAATACATGATCGGGGTGCCTCCAATACATTGGTTACCATGGATACCACAGCTTCTTACCTGTCTTGTGCGTAATGAGGGCAAACTGATGCTTGGGTTAATTAGTCAGGTAGTAAAAATATTATGATAAAAGATAAAACTATCTTTGTTGTATAAAATAGAAGAAATGTTTATACAAATTGTCGATTTTAATTTGTATTTTCATTCAAGGAAGTGAAATTATCAAAACACAATTTAAGTCATTTCCATAAATGAGTTTGACTGTGTTTGTTTAACTCAATTTCTTTACTATGAAGAATATAAGATATTCACATTCTTGTTATGTCCCTTTAAACCAAAGCCTTTGATACTTTGCAAAATTATTTATTGCCGCAAACAACAAATCTTTTCAAAACTTAATTTTGAAAGATAGACTTCCACTTTAAAATACATAATTATTAAACATTTTTTAAGTTCGACTTCATCAATTTAGTATGTACACTGTTTACAGCCAACGTTTCCAGGCTCTTTATGTTAGAACCATAAAGCCCAGAGTCTGAAGTTTTTAAATACATACTTAACTAAACTTGTGTACACATTTTTTGAGATTCTTAGAAGTTTAATTTTTAGAGAAAATATTTCTTGAGACTTGATTGATTGTTTTGTTTTGCAGGTAGGACGAACTTTTCCACAAGCTGTGTATTTTCCAATACGAACTCTTTATTTGACTTTGAAAATAGAACAAAGGGAGAGATACAAAAGTGCAGGCCTTGCTGCTGCTCTTGCTGGAAAACAGGTCAGTGTTTGGTTGCATTGGTATTTTCAAAATGATAACAATTTGCATTAAAAGTAACTGTTCTTTGAGAGGTATTGCAAGGTTGGGACAAAATTTCTTTATAAGGTAGTTGGGCAATACGAGAGGTATGGCATAAAAACAACTTTAACACTATCCCCTTCAATACACTTCCCTCCACGATCCCTTAACTACTCCATGTGAATTTTCCATTGTGTTCCATTCAAAGCAGTATTTGAAGTCATTTTTAGAAAGTATATTTATGGTCTCCGTTGATTTTTCTTTCCCAGCTTTAACTGATTCAAATCTTGGGCCTTTCAGTTCTGATTTCACACCTTGGGGATCAGAAAAGGTCATACTGTGCAACCTTTAAATAAGTTGGATATTCACATGCTTGGCCAAAACCATCTTTGCAAAAATGCAATATGGGCCGGAGTGTTTTTCTGAAAAATCTGTGATTTTGTCAACAACTCATGTTGTTTTCTTCTTTATTGTTCACTGAGTAGTTAGGATCTCAAGGTAGTATTTCTAATTCACATTTTGACCTTCAGGTACCTTCACTGATGTCGAAAAACACAAACATCATTGCATTTAATTTTAATTTGGGCATTTAAGCTTTTTTCCGTCTTGATAAATTAGGCATCACTAGCTGACCCGTGCGAAGCATTCGCATTCTAACTTACTTAAATCCCACTTAATTAAAGTACACACCGTATATTTAGTATTGTATAGTGCGTACTTAGTGCATCATGGGCACTGGTAACGGCAGCTCTCCAGCTCGGTATTGTTATCATCAGTGTTGCCAACGCCAGGAAAATATCCCTACAACTTACTTGAGCGTACATCACTGTTACTTTCGGATTCTTTGTTTCTTTTTTTTTTGTTGTATTTTTTCGTATAATTGTATTTTGTATATTTTTCCGGTGTAGCGGTTAAGGAAAGCTTTAAAATGATGCCTCATTCATGTAATTTGATGATGTATTAAGGAAGTTATGGCGTACCGACAAAAAAATGGCCTTGAGAAATAATATATCACATATGTTGCCTAATTGATTGATGCGTAGGTTTTGGACATTAAGTAAAAAAAAGACGATTCATCATATGTTGTCACTTTTTTCAAGAGTTTAGTATCCTTCTTAAGGGTTTTCAAAGTGACAGTACAAATGTTCTCTCTAGAATCCTTTTGTTTATGTGTAAGATTTATGTGCACCATTTTTGAACACACTTTCCACTTGTTAAAATGTTCATCCAAAATCTGCCGAACCGATTAATTTGTCAATTCCTATGATCTCAGTATCTACACGAGTTCTCAAACAACAGTTTTTCTGATCAAATCACTAATGTTTTCAATGTTTTAGTCTGTTTTTAATGTGGGTCATCTTCAATCTACCCTCATCCCTCTTTGAACCTTTTCAACCACTCAAAAACCTGCGTGCAAGATAAATATGCATTACCTTTCACTTGTTTTAACAAAGAATAAGTTTCTGTGGCGAGTTTCACAAGAAATTTCATTTTAACACGTTATTTTTTGTAAAACAGTTATCATTTTTCCAATGAGCTGAGTATGCACTCTCTGATACAAACAAAGACAACTGTCCGATTTTTGGTTTGACGGTTGGGAAATCAGTCTGGGTATTTTTTTAGTCCTTGTATTCTTATTTTGTTTAGCCTTATAAATACAGTAAAACCTCTTATATCCGGATCAATGTGACGCCGGCCGATCCGGATACCAAAAAATCCGGATTTCAGAGAGGCTTTTTTAATATGGGTAAAGTGGTGGAAATGAACAACAAATCTTATAGTAAGTACAAACATTTCCAAACAATTACTGTAGGCCTACTGAAGTAAAAAAAAACTACCGGACGTATACTAATTTATGTGCAAAGAAGTTCAGAAAAAGTACAACTTTGTCCTACTAGTACCGTAAATGAAAAAGGGGGGGAAAATAATTAAAAAATTTGACTTAAATACAGTAAAAAGTTACTTTGTACAAGTTCAATTTGCACTCACGTAATTTTTTTTAAAAACTATGTAATTGTGGCTTGCTTGGCTCGCTGAACCCGCTTCTTTGACGAAATATCTCTCCATCTGTGAAAAAGCAAGAGATCGGCCGCTGTAGCTTCTTATTGTTCGACAAAGTCGATCAGCTGTTCAAACGCCTGGAATGCTTCACAATGCGTTATGGTTTGTTTTGACTCTTCATCATTTGCTACCATCTGGTCGAAAATATTCATTTTTGATAGCTATATTTATCATTTTTTTACTACGCCGGAAATCGGAGGTTTGGATATGAGATATCCGGATTAGAGAGGTTTTACTGTATGTACAAATTGAGTATGGCACATAAAAAATTAGTCTTAAGTTTGCTATACATTATTGTACAGATCAAAAGTTGGTACTATTAATTTTGTATTCTTAATTGTAATAAATGTTTTAGTTAAATTATGATATCTGCCTCAATTTTTAATAAATGTCTGCATGAATTTGCAGGTCCAAGGTCAAAGTACTGCTGATGCACAACAACGTAAGTTTTATTTATACAATATTTTAAATACAAATATCTCTAAAGCTATAAATATGTCCTTCACTGACTGTTACATAAAATTGTCTTGCTAAATGTTCTTCATTTTCAATATCTGCATATTAATCCATATAACGACATCCATCCGTCATGTATTTAGTTTAGTTTTGCCAAATACAGTAGAACCCTAGTTGTCCGTCATAAAGCCATTACAAATAATGATTATTTAGGTTAATCATTTAACCTATTCTTATAGGTTTTACATAGGGTAATTTAATCTAATTCATTATTTGTCACACATACTCTTTATTTTACAAAAGTACTGACTGTAATAAATAATCAGTAATTCACAATTATACAACTACATAAAACAATAAACATTCATCTTAACACACACACATAATGTATATATTGTAACACTGACAGCCATGTAACAGAAATGCTATACGATGAAAAATAAATCAGCAGTTTCCCATAGTGTCTAAAGCACAGAGGTTTGGTCTAAATAAATAAAGTGACGCAATAATAATAATAAACATTTATAATTTTTGTATATATAAATTCCTTTATGACGCAAAATAGTTACAGTAGAATCACTTTTAATAAATAAAGAATGAAGAATAAGCAGACAATAAAAGTAGGTAAAATAAAAGCAGACTTAAAAAATATATTAATGTATAAACATATGAAACGTATGTGAACTATATAAGAGATTGTTTCAACGAGTAGTGCGGTTGAGGCGAACGGTGAAAAGAAACAGTTAATAAGGACAAGCAATGATTAAATTATAAACAGTTTAACAATACAAAAACAATTAAAAAACAAAACATGTATAACAAGTCAGCGTATATAACAAGGCAAGTCACAATATCAGCGTATGTATCGAGATACGGAAGGCTTGGCACTAATGGTCTACGTGCAAAACTGCACGGAATGGAACGTGAGAGAACGTTGGACAAAGTAGAACTAAAAAGTAGGAAGTAGGAAGTAGAACTAAAAAGATGGCGTAACAGTCAGTGTGTATTGTAAAAGGCCGGAGATGAGAAATTCAATATTTTCTTTGAGACAGCGACAAATGTTGTTGTAAAGTGAAGAAAAAGTACTTCGGAGTTGCTGTAAACTTAGAAATCAAAATCGATGGTGTGGATTAAGTGATATTCGAATTTATAAGTTGACCATGTGCTTCGTCAAAAGGGCGCGAGTTGAACAGTTAGTGCTTCACATTTTATCATAATGAAAAAGAAATCCTAGGTAAAAACAGTGCAACCGTGAGTAAAAATGGCCATTAATTTTAAGATTATAAGTCTGCAATTTTAAAATTGTACAAATTTTAAGAGACAACTTAACTTCAACCTTATACTATTGCGTCATACTTTAAAGTAGACTAAGGCCTAATTATAACTTGTACAGATTTATACATAAATGATTTGTTGTTTGTCTTTTGTAATCTTGATATATTTTATTGTAAATAACCATTCTTTAATTATGTCAGAGTAAACGAATAGTTGTCTTGCCGCAATGTCTTGAATTTCTTTATTGAGCCACGAATATCCAATTAGCTTGTACTTTAACAGCCAGATACTCATCCCTGAGAAAGTTAAACTAATTTAATAAATATTTTACAGTAATTGATAATTATGGATAGACAGATGCTAATAGAGCATAAATGAAGTTATATGTGGATTATTATAAATATTACGATTATTATTATTATTTCTTTTATTATTTTTTGAGTTAAATGAAGGTGGTATCAAGGTTTTTGTAAGTAAGGTGAATTAAAGTAAGGTGGAGCATAAGGTGTAATTCTACGTTGGAGTTAGGGGAGATATATGAGGTGGTGAGTTTTAGTAAATGGAGATTTTTGTTTATAGAATTAAGGCAGCAGGCCTAAATGGTGATTTTTGTTATGGAGGTAAGGCAGTAGGCCTAAGAGGTGTTTTTTGATGTATTGAGGTAATTTATGAGCAACGACTTCTGGTGTTAAGGTGAATAAATAAAAGAGGTGAAGGAGAGGTGTTAGTGATTGTTGAATAATCCACATATAATATTTTATTTTTGAATATATTTTTTTTTATTTTTGAAACTTTACCGAACCCCATTTTTTTTAACACTTTATAACATCTTGTATTTTTATTTTTTGTAACCATAAGTTACAATATATATATATTGGCATTAGTCCCACATAACATTTCAGTACAATACAGTTTAAATTCAATACATGTGTACAGCACATACCATATTTTATAAAGAAATAAATGATCTCACAAAATTATAACAAGCAGACTCATTCTAGACAGTGGTATACTGCGCTATCTACAGCTATATTTAACTTTATTCAATGTTACTGTAGTTACTTTTCCTTCTTTTCTTCTTGTTTTGTCAGTTTAGTTCAGTAGCTTCAGTTAGGTGGTTGTTTTCATATAGTCCTCTTAGATGTGTTATTTTAAGTAGATTTCGAAGAAGTGTGTATTTAGTACGAATTCCGGAAATTTTCTATCTAGTTTTCTTGTTTTCAGCCTAAGTCAATATATTGCTGAATAAACTGAAAAATCACTAACTCAATTAATATGGAAGATATTGCATCAGTTTACAATTTATATATCTTCTAAGAGTAGTATAAAATAATTTATTTGAATGGTTTTTTGGTAATACTAACCATTAGCTCAAAAGGTGGATCAAATAGGGATGAAAAAACTTAACTTCCTTAATAGACACACTATGCAACATTTATGTTACAAAAAATTGTTTAAATGAATTTAATTATGAATTTAGTTAAAATTAATTGCACCAAGTTGGCAACGTCATTTATTGTTACAAAAATAAAAACGAATTGAATTTGAATTGTGAAATTAGTTAAAGTTATTTGATTGTATTATGAAATTAAAAGAGTTTCAGATTTAATCTCTAGGGATGAGTCTTTTTGGACTGGAAGGTACCGAGCATGGAAAAATTAGGTGAAACCAAAAAATAAACATAGAATCAGAAGATTGCATGATAGAGAACCTGACACGCATTTATTGAATCAACTGTTTAAAGAATTGCATTATCTATATACAAAGAAGTATTTGAGAATGTCAAACACAATGCTTTAAAATAATCAATTTAATTGAATGTGAACTAGAAAATTCAAATCCATCAAATTTTAAGACGACTGAAATTTTCTCGGATAAATTGCCTAACGGTGTTTTAACAAGAGCCAGTGCTAGGGACTCAAATGGACATTGGCAAATGTCTTAACAAATATTGTAAAAATGCATCCCTTATGGCAGAGGGAGATCAGAATGAGGTGGCGGAACGAAAAGTACTTTCGTAGTGGACAAATCATCGAATTCATTCAAATTTGTCATAAATCTTGTAAATGTTACTGAAACCTTTTTTAATAACGAAAGTGCAAAGGTGCGAAAAAATATGTTTTATGCTGAAGCTATGGGAACTTGGTAGTAAATAAGATCTTTGAAATCTATTTGCGCCGCATTCTGAGCTGAAAGGGATTTTTCCTATTATAAACGAGTGTCTGAGGCTTTATATTCTCCCCAGACTTTTTACGAATAATTAATCTTATGAAATGACATATCCTGATAATTTTGTATTAAATACTAAGTCCGTGGTGAAGAAGTGCAGTATTCTCAATCTTGGAATGTGTCTGAGGGGATTAGGTAAAACTATAAGAAAGTGAGACGCAGTCCGTTACGGACTTGTAACTTTCTTAGTTGTATGTCATTTGTGAACATAGTTTCCTTGGAATTGGTTGTACCGCCAAGCTAGGTTCAAGGAGAAATAGAAGGAATGACACACCCTTCAGGCCAGACACATTCCTAGTCTGTGGATACTGTACATAATGATATGATATTACCTAATTTTGTACAATTAATTTAGGCTGTACTATTTAACAAATATTTCTTACGTGTTTTCTTCAGGAGCAGCAGGTGCAGCTCAACCCAGTGCGGCAGAAGCGGGTCCAATAAAAGCAACTCCATCCATGTTTTGTTGTTCCCATATTATGCGATTGCAAAGAGATATCCATCCAACTATACTTTCTTCTCTGGAAGGCATTGTTGATCAGGTAAATAATATTAATTAAGACACAATAGATTTAAAGAATTAATTTTCAAAGGGCATTTCAGAACGGAGCAGAAAACAGTTACTAATTTCTTCCATTGAAAATAAATGTAACTGTGATATAAACCTTAGTTAAGTTATAATGAAATATTCATATTTGTCCATTATAGATGGTGTGGTTCCGTGAAAATTGGTATGAAGAAGTTCTGAGACAATTGAGACAAGGACTTGCAAAGTGTTATATAATTGCTTTTGAAAACAGAAGAGCAGTAAGTGAAGCAACCATCACTCCACATACACTTCATTTTGTTACCAAATTAGTCTCTACTTTTGGGATCGGCATAGGTTAGTACAAGAGTATAACAATGACTTACATGGTAGATCTGATTTATTCAACTAATTACTGATATCGCAAGATAATGTTTATGCAAAGGGAGTTTTAGATAGTAATTTGTTATAAAATTGTAGTCCTGTTGATTTATTTAACTTAAAATTATTATTATTAGAGAGTTATATAAATATTTATTATAATACTAGGGGAGACTCATGCGTGCTCCGCACGACAACCCCATTGGAACCTTCTCTATACACATAATTATGTTATATTTTCTTTATAATAAAGGTGTAGGATTAATAATAACCTCAAAACTAAGATGGTAATTAATATTAAATGTCCAAATCAAACTATTTCGTATATTTTATAACAGCAGTTATAATATAAAGTTTAAAAGAACCACAAAAGCTTCACTTTAACAAAAACCTAACCTAAATTTTAGAAATACAAATAATTATTGTTTCAGTTTTGGAAATCAGCTGTTAATGGAAATATTAGAGCAAACAGCGATTACTGTATCAACAATTAACATTATTTATTTATTATTTAGTGTGGCGGTCCCATTGCAGTAAAATATTTAGTAGTATAGTTTGTGTTGTTTTTACGTCTAACAATAGCGTTGTTTTTCAAAAAGTATATAAAAACATGCTTGTATTTGAATGTAATGTTGTGTCAAAATTGCAAAGCAATCAGTGAAGAACTTTTGGAGATTTTGAACAAACGAACAATAATATTTTTGTATCAAGTACTTATTTATTATAGCATTGTATTGATTATTTTGTTTCTATTCAAATTTAATTTCACTTGGTTTTAATTAAAGTGTCTTAAGTTTGCTTTTAAATTATTTCAA
>JAGFPH010000434.1:251218-264494 GCA_018207615.1 Philaenus spumarius | reverse complement strand
CTTGGTTTTAATTAAAGTGTCTTAAGTTTGCTTTTAAATTATTTCAATTGAGAACTTTATTTATATATTTTAAGTTTATCATTTAAGTTATAATTTTCTTTTTTATTGGAAGTTGCTTTTCATGAGAAATTGTATTCAATAAAGAATACATCTATATTTGGTTTATGTTTATATCATAGTTAATTCAATTATAATTACTGGTAGCCATACTTTAATGATTTAATTTAATATGCTTGAACAACGATTGCCACCCCAATATTACAAAACAAATTAGGACTGCGTTCGGTTCCCCTGGTAATAGTTATTTAGTAATATGTTTAGCTAGTCTTACTTTGATGTTATGCCTATAACTTAATTGACGTTTTGCTTAGAAAATATTGCCACTTCTGTGGGATCCAACGTGAGCAGCTCTGCTTCGGAGAGTTTGGCTAGGAGAGCGCAGGTTACTATACAAGACCCAGTCTTCCAGAGAATGAAGATTCAGTTTACCGCTGACTTTGACTTTAAAGTACCTGGGGCCAAGAAATTGCATAATGTTATTCACAAGTTGAAAAAGTGGATTAAGATACTTGAGGCTAAAACCAAGCTTCTACCTAAGTAAGTTGTGTGTATTGCTGAAATTCATTCATAGTCAATTGAAATATTCTGTGCTTTCCTTTTAATATCAATTTTTCAATAAATGTTATTTTTTGGGTTTAGTAAAGAGAACAAAATTGAATGTTGCCACAATTATAATAATTTTAAGAATGTAAATCTTATAACAAATAAATATTTCAGGTCTTTCTTGATTGAAGAAAAGTGTCGCTTCCTCAGTAACTTCAGCCTCCAGACAGCTGAGATAGAGTTACCCGGAGAATTTCTACTACCTAAGGTAAATCATTTGTGTTTTATAATTCCATGACGACAAAATCAAACACAAAGTCAGGGCCGTTTTTAACCTCACTAGCGCCCTAGGCACTTCAAACAATTGCGCGGGGGGGGGGGGGTTGGGGGGTAGGGTCTGGGAGGTATGGAATACTAATCAAATAATAGGGGGTCCAAAAAACCCAGCAGAGCATTTCTTTTTGAGTTCTTGATTTGCCAGTTTTGGTTCGGGAGGGAATTTCCCTTAACTCTCTTTCTTTCCGTTGGCTCTTATCATTACTATTCTTTTGATTTTGTTGGAGAGTCGGAGAGTCTTACCATTATCCACCACCTATAGACCTGCCGTGTCCCGGACTGGCAACCGGCAGCCGTAAGAAGTTTCATGGCCTAAACATTCTTCTTCATAAATTATCAGTTACCTTACGGCATCATTTTCCGCCTTCTTTTTTTTTTCGTATTCAAAATTTGGCGCCCCAAATCATTTGCGCCCCTAGGCACGTGCCTAGTGTGCCTATTCGGAAAAGTGGCCCTGCACAAAGTTGTGTATTAACTTAAAATTAACTATTTCACGAGATAACAATATTGTTATGTATAATTATTCTATTTAGTTTGTTATTTTATTGTTATTATCACCTTAATCTTAATAATCACCTTATAGATTTGAATAATGCTTTTCATAAAATAAATATATAGGTGAATGGGGAATTAACATTTTTTATCAAAGCAATTTGATGTTTTTTACTGCGAGTTAAGTGATTAACAATTAACGTCTACTAACTAATATAGTATGTAATTGTGGCTAATTAAACTGTGTGAAAATGATTGGTGAGTTCTGCTGTAATCAAAGTCTTTTTTTAGAGTGGTGAATTCTCAGAAGTATTAAATATAGCAAAAGTTATCTTTAAAAAGGGAGAATCCAACAATAATTACTGTACGATCATAGTGCTTCCAATATTTGATGAAGTGGTTGAAATAATTTTCATGGTTAAACTTCTTAAATATCTAAACAAGAATAGAATCATTGCTGTTTGTAAAAATGGATTTAGGCAAGTGTAATCAACAACACATGCTTTTGTTAATTTAATTTCAATTATAAACAACTCAAAATCACACAAAACAAAAAAAGTAATATTGACTTGGTAAGTAATGAGAAGATTCACTGATGCTGATGCATACCAATAGTATAAATACACTTTATACTGTGAGTACTTGATATTAGTAGTATGCTATATTTGACCTAATAGGCCAGGCGATGATAACCTCCTAGGTTTTTCGCCTTTAAAAATTTGATGATTCCTTTAAGGTACCGTTCCAACAGAGACATATGAACCAAGGCAGTCAATTAGGAAGCGAGACAGAGACGCCCAACTTTGTGACTCTATAATCTAACTATGCGACTGAGACACGCAACACTTCCGAAGTAGCTGCTATATCAGAATTTCAGAAATTTTTGTTTGGGATAAAATTAATTATAATATCAAAAATTAAAATTTTATAATTTCTAAATTAAATTCATTTATATTAGTCTGGTTTTCCTTTCTATCGGCACTCCTAGCAACAATTATATGCATTTTTATATGGTTTATGTATTAATCAAAACATATGATGAACTCCGCAAGCCCAGTACGAAATATTAAAAAAATATAACTTAATAATTAATCAAGATAGTCAAAATAAAATACAAATGTATTTATTTTGTAACGTTTTTTATTATTATTAACGTTTTTATTTCGGAGTATGATAGTGAAGTTTAACCCAACTGAGTTGTGCCATATTAAGTTTGGCCCTCAAAAAAGAAGCCTAGAATTATAAAATTGAGGGCCTATGTGGTTAAATATTATCGTAGAGTTTTAATTTTTTTATATTATATATATTTATTATTTATGTGTTATAAATTTCAAACGAATATTTTTATAGAAAAATTATTTTTAATGAAAACATATTCATTGATAATTATGCATTCATAAACTTGCTGGCCTATTGAGTTAAAAATTATTATAGATGTATAATTTTTTTATATTATATTTATACGTATACTGTTTATGTATATTTAAATTTCATACAAATCAGAGGATTATTTTTAGAGAAAATTTATTTTTATTTTAGATAGGCTAATACACTAATCTACGGAGAGCGCACGCTGAGAAATAAACTCCAAATGGTATAAAATGTACAAATTCCGCTGGATGATGCACCTCAATCCTGCTTCAAAAGCGTTCTGGCAAGACAGAGGTGAGCGACACATGACTGTCGCACGCCTTTGTCTCGTGCTGCGGAATGATCTTCATATAATTACCATAATTCATATAAGCGACCATACTCTGTCTCGACAGTCTGTCACCTGTCTCTGTCGCTTGTTGCGGAATGGTATTTTCATTCTTTTCGATGTTTTTAATATATTTACATCTAAACTAAATGACTTGTGATAATCAGAATTGGTTTAAGTTTCTTGTTTTTGTTGAAAATTATAAAAAATAACTGATCGTTCTCATTCACAGCATTCTCACTACTATGTAAGAATATCAAGATTTATGCCCCGAGTAGAGATTGTTCAGAAACATAACATCGCTGCCAGAAGGCTTTACATCAGAGGACATAATGGCAAACTTTATCCTTATTTAGTAGTAAATGACTCAGGCTTGGGAGATGCAAGAAGAGAAGAGAGAGTTTTACAGTTGTTACGTATGCTGAATCACTATCTTGGAAAGCAAAAGGTAAATTCAAAACAATGTTTATCTTTTAACTTATTTTGTTAAGTAAATTATAAAAATCATACAAATCTTATCATTGTAATAAACAATTAGATACTCTGAAGCCCCAACCAGAAGTTCGGTGAATAAAACTACACAAATAAACTGAAAAACATTTACTGATATAGTTATTCTAGTTCCCTGATGTACATTTCGGTAACGAAGTTACCATCATTGAAGGGTTCTAAATCTAAACTAATGCTAACAAGAATGATTCTATAAAACTAAAAAGTTCTATGAAACGTTTCATTTCGCAACCTTGGGCCATTCCCATGGGCAGGGACAAGTACCGTTAGCCGCTTCTACCTGGCTTTTTGAAACAAGTCCTTGACGTGGTCACTTATGATTGGTTGATCTACCTGAGGAAGGGAAAGGAGGTAGAATAGGTCAGTTTAGTTTTATAGAATCATTCTTGTTAGCTTTAGTTTAGATTTAGAACCCTCAGTTGATGGTAACTTGGTTACCGAAATGTACATCAGGGAACTAGAATAACTATATCAATAAATGTTTTTCAGTTTATTTGTGTAGTTTTATTCACAGAACTTGTGGTTGGGGCTTCAGTGTTTCTAATTGTTTGTTTTCACCACAGTACTCATTGAACATCATTTTAATGAAGTTTAAAGTTGTAAGATTTTTCCTAAGTCTTCTTAAATATTATGTATTTACAAAGTTATTATATTTGATGATGTAACAATTATTGTAAACAATTGTACTAATATTACAACACATGTGGTTAGGGATCGTCCAGTTGTTCAAGCTTGAAAAAGTATTAATTTCATCTCATAATCCAGATTAGTCAATGTTTTGGCTAGATTAGGATTCGGATGCTTGTATAGAAAACCATTGTAAGCAAAACCAAAGTTAATATCACATTAAGCCCGAGAGGAATCTGTAGAAGATATTTACTCTCTCTTTGAGATCTTGAGGATTGATGTTTTAATCATTTTTAGCCTATTTTTCGAAGGTTTTGAAAAATATATTGAAATTTATAAATATATGCTTTATTTGTATACAATAAGAGACCTAGATACTAAAAATTTATGAATATATATGTATATGTGTATACATTCTGAGACCTGGATACTAAAAAAATGTATTAAAATATATAAATATATACTTTATTTGTATACAGAGACCTGGATACTAAAAAATGTATTAAAATTTATAAATATATACTTTATTTGTATTCAGAGACTTGGATACTAAAAAATGTATTAAAATATATAAATATATACTTTATTTGCATACAGAGACTTGGATACTAAAAAATGTATTAAAATATTAAAAAATGTATTAAAATATATAAGTATATACTTTATTTGTATACAGAGACCATGATACTAAAAAATGTATTAAAATTTATAAATATATACTTTATTTGTATACAGAGACCTGAATACTAAAAATTGTATTACAATTTATAAATGTATACTTTATTTGTATACAGATACCTGGATACTAAAAAAATGTATTAAAATATACTTTATTGTATACAGACCTGGACACTTAAAATGTATTAAAAATATATACTTTATTTGTATACAATCAGAGACCTGGATACTAAAAAATGTATTAAAATTTATAAATATATACTTTATTTGTATAGAATCAGAGACCTGGATACTAAAAAAAATTATTAAAATAATATATAAATATATACTTTATTTGTATACAGAGACCTGGATACTAAGAAATGTATTAAAATTTATAAATCTATACTTTATTTGTATACAGAGACCTGGATACTAAAAAATGTATACAATTTATAAATATATACTTTATTTGTATACAGACTTGGATACTAAAAAATGTATTAAAATTTATAAATACATATACTTTATTTGTATACAATCAGACCTGGATACTAAAAACTGTATTAAAATTTATAAATATAACTTTATTTGTATACAGAGACCTGGATACTAAAAAATATATTAAAATTTATAAATATATACTTTATTTGTATACTATCAGAGACCTGGATTCTGAAAAATGTATTTAATATTAAATTTTGTCTATGGAATGTCCACCTTAAGTGAAAAACTAATTTAAAATAAGTAACCCGCAGCCTATTCATGAGTTGTTCAGAGCCAGATCCTAAAACAAGTTATCTTCCATATTTATAGAAATGACTTTGTATTTCACTCTATGTTAGTCCTTAGATTCTAAGGAACGCATTGGTGAAGTTCTAAAATCAAACTAGATACATACCACCAATCCTCTTATTTTATTGAAGAATCGGGTCACTGAACATCTACGACGCAACAAATCTAGATAAGCCTTTGGTGTCATTTTCTCTAGAACCATGAACGTATGGAGCATGATTTTAGTGTAATTTTGCTTCTCTAAGAGATTCCCTAGCTTACATCCCCAGAAACCTTTTAGATTATCCATTCCTGAGATTGTTGTCATGGACAAACATTGGCGTTTTAGTTTAGTAGGATAATGTATTTATGATTTACGTGTTTGAGTACAAAGGGAATATAAATATATTCCTGACTTTTGAATATCATTAAATAAAAACTTTATTAAATACCTGCACTCTCAATCTTTAGTGTATTACCTGTTAAGTTTTATTGAAATCTAACCTTTTCTCAAAGTTTTTAACCTGAAAGACTTGGATATAAGTACTACCACCCAATTAGTAGGGATTAATTATGCTTTAACATTATTTATTTACGTCTTACACTTTATTACTGTCTTTTTCTTATAGCTGTAAATCATTTTTTATGTTTAATTTAATTATTATATGATTTCTATTATTTAACTATGTTTCAAAATCTTTCATTATTTAAATGCAAAATGTTTACTTATTATTTATTGCAACAATAACTGTCTTTTTTTTAAATAATTTAAAAAAAATTGTAATCATTTTTTTATTTCATAGGAAACATCCCGTCGCTTTTTGCATTTCACCGTGCCGAGGGTGGTAGCTGTTTCTTCTCAAATGCGACTGGTGGAAGATAATCCAGCTTCTATTTCTCTGTTGGACATTTACAAAGCTGGTTGTGTTAGCCTGAACATAGAGCACGATGCTCCTATCTCTAAGTACTACGACAGATTAGCCACAGTGCAGGTAAACAACTTTTAAATGTTTTCATGAAATATTGGTTTTCAGTTTCTATGTTCAAGTCTACTATTGTGGTATTCTATCAAGTCTACTAATGTGTTTACTAATAGTTATTGACTATGTTGTTTTTTGTTTTGTTTTTTTATTTGGTTGAGCAGTTATTGAAAAAGAAAAGGGAAAACCCTGCCCTTTAGATGCCTTGCGCTTGCCAAACCTTTAATATAAACCATGACAGTAAGCGGAAGAAATGTTGGTAATGAAAAGACCTACAAAAAAGTCAATAAGAGTGTCTACCTCTTATAGTTTTCTTGTAATAAGATTAACTTTACTATTTTTAACAATGTTATTGCGGAAACAACAGTACATTATAGCATGGACTGCGGATTGCTAGCTTTATGCATTGTGTAGGTCAATCTTTGTATTTGAGACAACAAATTGTATTAATGGTATTTTCAACTATGGAAATTAACAAATATTTAAACTTTAACCCCAGAAATGCCAAACGTCGATAATCGACAATTAAAAACCAAAGCCGTTTTGCCAATCGTCGAAAATTGATGATTAAAAACATCTGTTCTCTGTACGAATTAATCTTTCACCAAATACGTCATATGAGGTATAGCTGGAAAGATCAGATTCTAAGTCAGATGGTGCGTATCCGTCGACAGAAATAAAATGACACACAGACGGCACAGTCAGCTATTTATGTACTGGTGAAAGTGATTGATGTTTGTGCGCGGAAATCTCTTCAGTTTATTTGAGTGAAATTATTTATTACTATTTAGTTGTAAATATTATTGTGAGTGATGGATCGTCGAAACTATCGGGATCAATCAAGTGATTTGAGGCAGCTTTCTATGGCAAATTATTCTGATTTTGAAGTTTTCTTCTTTTTATTATTCTATTTATTTATTTATTCAAAAAATTGGTGTAAACTATATATTTTCTTTTTCTGCATAAAAAAAATGAATAAAATGGCTATCTCAGAATAAGTATAACAACCTTGAACTTCCGTGTAGACATAGTGGTCATGTAAATCTTTATTTTTTACAAAACAAATTTTGAAACTTTTCAGGCTGTAAATTTGATTCTGATATTATATTGATCTAAATGTTATATCGCCCAAATATTATTTTCGATTTTTTAACTAAAAGCTTACAAAAGTGTAAAAACGTGCCCGGTACTACATAAAAATGTAGTGGCAGATCTAATGTTAAATAAAATTTTATGTAATACAGACTAAAAATGTAAAATTTGAGATTTATAGAGATACAATGTCTCTCGGCACAAAATAATATTTGGAATGATCTGGAAAATTTTGGGAAGGGTTCGTTATTAATAACACACTTGAAGCTTCCTATGGATTAAGGAAGTTAAAGGGGTTGAAATTACTTTATATCAATCTTGTATTATTTACTTAAATGATATGTAAATATCCTTTATATCTCGCAAATAAGTAACATCTCACATCAAATTTAATTTTAGGATTTAATATTTTAAAACTGTTTGCTTAGCAACTTGGTAACAATTAGTTTTGTACTATTGTAGAAATTTAAAACTGATGAACATTGATTTTACTTATTTTATTTATGATTACAGTATATTACTTACTATGATAACAATGATATTCTCTACTTAGTTTTAATAAGAATAAGTATATTTTTAGGTGTAATAATTATGCTAATCAAAACGCAAGGTTTATATGTTCCTGCTTTTCCATCTAAAATTGCATACAACATCCTTCTTGAATCAATTTAAATATACTTTTACTAGTGGCTTGTAGGGGCAAATGCCCCTATTTTTCTTCTGAAAGGTGGGCTATTGTCAACATAATTTTGTCGAGCAATGTTATTGGTTTCACGAACAGCTCTTCTTCTGTCTGCATTGTTCTTAAAGACCACGCCTGCTCTACATGGCCTTCCCCTTACTAAAACTACAGAATAAAATAAATAATGAAAACACAAAAGGCTATTAGCAAAAACCTATACACATAACCTTAAAATATTTGTTTGTTTACAAATCATACTCGGATGTTTTTCATTGTAGTGTATTTCTTTAAAATATTTGTTTGTTTACAAATTATACTCAGCTGTTTTTCATTGCAATGTATTTCTTATGGAAATTTTTGGTAACTTTAAGTTGCTCAAAACCCTAAAAATGTTGTAAATTGAGAAAACCTACATTTTTCCCCACTCCTTCGTGTCAATAACTTTAGTTTGAGCCATTTCCCAGCTTTGTACGACCTTCCAAGCTCCCACAATCTTTCTCTCAAAATTCGGCTTACGAAATTATATACATATATATTTATAGCTACTATTTATTTCCAAAATGATAAATTTTTGGTAGAAGAGGTGAACTAAAAAAAATGTTATTTGTAATATTCACAATTTTTCACTATAACATTTAATAATTACCTCCAGATCTCTTTTATGTGCTAATTTTCTTAATTAAAAATCTGACTGGTTATTATATAAATAATAAAATTCAATGCATTTTTAGATTTTGCAGAAACTATTTTAACCTGGAATCTGTAATGATTACTCTGAAGTTCTAAGAACTGTTGCTAAAACCGTTCCAATATAGCCATTTTGATGTAAACAAATTATTTTTTTCAGGCTCGAGGGTCTCAAGCTAGTCACCAAGTACTCAGGGATATTCTCAAAGATGTTCAGAACACAATGATTCCACGCACAATGTTACGTGACTGGGCTGTGCGCACGTTTCTTTCACCAACAGATTACTGGACTTTCAGAAAAATGGTTTGTAATTAATTTTAACATCATTAACTCTTTCCCCCGGATACCTCACTCCAGACCTTTTTAATGGCAAAACTTGTCAATTATAACTATGAAATTTTTACCATTTCTGGTTAATATATAAAATTTGTATATTTACTTACCTAATATTTTTTTAGAAATTCAAATAAAAAATTTAGTCAATAATAAGTTCACTCACACTTATAACTTTTACACAAATTTTAGCAGACACTTTATATTTGCTTATATATTGCTAGACCCTATTTTTATTAGTGAAAAAATACTTCAAAACTATGTATAACAAAACAAAAAATAGCCATATAGGGTATTGTTTTTCTCTATGCTTGCAAGTTTAATTTTAGTCCTACAAAAGTAAATACCATAAAATTAATGTAAAACTAAAAGAAAAATTACTGCAGGCCTACATTATTATTAAACTGTTTTATCCTGACCTGATAAACATCTAAAACATTAACAAACTGTTGAGCCGTCGCATTTGGCGTGCTTGTTGGTTTACAAAGGCAAGCTGTGTTACAGCTAACTGTAAACGCAGATGAAAAATCCTAAACAGCTGTAACAAAATTATTAAAAGTATGCAACATGCTTTAAAATGTTCACAGAACACATTTCTGAAGTTAGTTTTAAAATATCCCAACAGATGGTGAAGTTATGAATTATTTAAATATTACTATGGAATACAGCAGAATGGCAAAAATAAATTACTATGGATTATGGGGGAAAGGGTTAACAGATAATATATTGCACAATAGAGTTTTAATATTATTATAATTTTAAATGTTAAGCGTGTCTACTATAAGACTAAAATACAAAATTGTTATAATATTTTTAAAATACCTAAACAATATATTTGTCACCATCTCTGTGAGATATTAGTTCGTTGTGATCAACAGTGTTGCTATTCGCATATAATTTCTAGTATGTGTTAAATCGTGTGCACCAAAAATTAACTGTTCATTTCAAACTTGCTAATTATATTAATATATTTCATTTATTTTTAAGAATTTATTCCAACACAGAGTTGTAAGCAGCCTATTCTGTATACAAATTCATCCCATCTCTTGAATTTGTTTAAAATACTGTTTTCCTTTAGTATTATTATTTATTTTTATTTTGTTTGTAATAAAAAATATTTGCTTTGCATTTCAGTTGACTTTACAACTTTCTTTGGCTTGTTTCGCTGAGTACGTCTTGCACTTGACTCGGCTTAACCCAGATATGATGTACATCCACCAGGATTCTGGGCTCCTAAATGTTGCTTACTTCAAGTTCGATGTTGATGATAGTAAAGGTATATTCTATTCTTTCCCTAGTATATTTTCACAAAAATTAACATTTTACTATATATTTGAAAATATTGACTAAAAAAACTCTCTCTTTGGTTAAAGACATTTTTACAGAATGTCTGTTTGTTTTTTTTTTTTTTTAATTTAGTGTTTAACATGGAACTACAATAATACACTTTTCATATAGAATTTATAATATTTACTGTGTATGAATTGCTTGGCGTAGTTAACAAAAGTACCTCCTTTTTTCTATTTGATCACAAAACCCTTATAGTTTCAACGTCTCTCCGACCTTACATCACAGCTTCCTTGTTTACCTCTTTTTATTTTTGAATTATTTTTAAATCCAGGGGCCCGGGGCAAAATGTCAACAGATTATTGCATGATCTGATATTTTCATGGAAATGACGATTGATTAGGACAGAGGCACTTGGATTGGACTGTGTGTAGTTTTTGTGTGAACGACGGGAATTTTTTATAGAATAGAGAGAAAATGTTGTAGTGAAATAATTTCAAAATATGCTGAAAGTCGGTCAGGAAAGCAGACAAAATCAAGGATAAGTTAGGTAAATGAACCACCAAAATTCTGCGGAACCCTGACTGGATATTGAGTTTTTACTCGTTACAACTTCATAATGTCGCTCACTTAAAAATATGCAATTGTAACATTATGTAAATAATGATTACATCAAACAACCTGATGCAGAAATATACCTACAATATAATCCTCCATTATTTTTAATTTGTATTTTTTTAGGTGAACTTGACGCTAATCGACCAGTACCTTTCCGATTGACCCCAAACATGCTAGAACTCTTGACAGACATCGGAGTTGCTGGGCCTTTAACCGCAAGTACAATAGCTACAGCACGCTGTTTCACACAACCTAACTTTAAAGTTCAAACTATTCTCAGAGCGATTCTACGAGATGAAATGATTGCAAGTCACAAAAAAGTGAGTTCTTTATTACCTTAGGTTTGAATGTTGTTTTTAATGTAATTAAATTTAATGGTAGATACACAGGAGATTAAATTACCCAGAGTTGATGACCTTGTTGCTTTCAAGGTTGGTTTGTTTAAGTATGTTGTCACCACATTGTCAGTGATATTGTTTTAACAACCAATAGGTGTACTAGTATATAATATTTTATGTGATTATATGAAGCAAGCTTTTACATTTATTTTAAAAGAAATAAAATATTTATAGTTTCTAAGTTGTATTAATTGATTACAAAATTATTTTAATGTTCTTTGTGAACATCAATTTTAATTATTAAATCAGTCTAATGTATACCTTTAGGATTCGGGAACAATATATTTCCAGACTCAAATCTAGTTAGTATTTTTATTCAGTCATTTAATTTTTATTTTTATTGATTACAGAATTAGAAAACAATGTGTAGGCTTAACATGAACTAAGCAGTACATAACAATTTCAACTTGGTAAGAAATAATATCTCTATAAAATACACCTTCAAGTATTGATGAATTGACTAATATCAAAATTAAGGTCATCTAAAAAAACATAATCGACTTAACTATATATGCTGATAATTGGTGGTAAAACAAAACATTTTTAATACTGATAATTACTATCCAAAAATTAAAGTGTTGTCAACTTATTCGCATTATCTTAAGATCCTTCAAAGTTTGGAAACCTTAAATATGTGGGTTTTTCTGCCCTGCTTCAATATTAATATGGACACATTTAATGATTTTTTTATATGGTTAACTATGTGTTGTAACCTTAAAAAAGCTTACTTTAATATCTTAACCCTAGATTACTAATTGTTTGTAAATCTTGCGATGGGAGTTGCCAAAACTAAAATATCTTTGTCTATGACATGCTGTTTCCTCTAGCTTCAGTTGGGCCTTAACTGTGAAAGTATGTTATTTTGTTTTTGTGCTGCCCTTTCATTATTGTGAGTTAATGAAGAAAGGTTCGTCGTGGTGGAGAATGATTAGTGACAGCGTAACTCTTAATCTTGTAGACATCGTCATGTGTAACATTCTATAAAAAAACTATAAATATAATGTTAATTTTCAAGTCTTTTACATTGTACTTATTATAGTTTAGATTTTTTCAATGGTTTTTCGTGTATTTTTTCTTTTCTTTTTTACAATGACCTGTTTATCACCTTTTTTAAATGATACATAGAAAAATTAAACCAGACTTGCATTTGTCACATGCTACTAAGGGGTAAAAATTAGGTAACTACCCCCATGTGGATGATATTTTAGAATGTAAACTGTATGCAAGAATTTACAATTTTTAACTTATGAGGGCAAAAGGAGGTGCAAATGCATCTCGAAACATAATTGTTAAGTTTTGCATTTGTTTGCGAGACAAACTGGTAGAAAGCATTGATTTGAATAAACTCATTATGCGGGGGTTTTATGGGCCAAAAAAATTAAAACATAATATATTAAGGCTCAATACTTACCTGTACATGCTAGTAATTATGTAATATTTTTTTAATAATTTGAAATATTTTATGGGGCCAGTAGCTTGTGTGGTAATTAAATTTATTTA